>OZ026843.1:6305283-6560660 GCA_964023205.1 Lutraria lutraria
AACAGCATGATTTCTTCCGAATGCTTGATTTAATTATTAATGTAATGTTAACTCTCACAAGCAACAACCTCTCAACAACAACACATAACTTGCTACTCCCAATGGGTGTTGCTTTTGAGAGGTTGCACTGTATATTATATTTCATTAGGTGCAAAAAATGCTTCCATTTATATAAGCAAACAAACAAACAGCCATAATTCATACTTTATCTTTTGTAAGTAATTAACAAGCATGTTGTATGTTCAAGTGAAACACAACACAATGGTTCTGATTTATAAGCTATCCTTCCCCACAGTCTTAGAGACACTGTCAAGTTGGTAAGTAAAAATCTTCACTTCAAGTGCACAAGACTGTATATTTTTGTTGTTATCTGTTCTACAGTAACAACAAAAGACATGTGACATAATAGATTATCACCGATTTATAACAATGGATAACATTTGTTCCAAGAATAGCCTAAACAAATTGTCACATAAGTACCTTTACATTATAAATGTCAAAACACTTGATTTAAATCAAGTACTGTGAAGGTAACCAATAAATAGTTTAATAAACATGTCAGTTTTTAATGGCACACTTCAGGAACAAGTGTAATATTTTTAAGTTTTATATAATAAACGAAAGATAAGGAAAACTTTAAAGTAACATAAAAAAATATTATTGATACATCATAGAACATGTCAATACAACAGGTGTACATGGCTTATAAGGATTCTAACACATGTAGGCATGCAGACTTGTTTGACTAGCCATATAATTTTTTCTCAGATTTTGATTGGTTGACATTAGTTACCCGGTAATGTTGGTAACAATCATCCACTGATGGACTCGCACCCAGAGGAAGTCAGACTATGGTTTTTCTTTTCACACAATACTTGTGTCCTCAATAAATCAGCCGACTTGTTTAACTATAGACATACAGTAGACTGGTAATCATGTAACTTCATTTTGGTTTAAAACAAAAAACAAATCAAATAAATTTAAATTCAATGTTCCTTGAAATGCGTATTGTGAGGGGTGTTGACTAGTAAACATGGTACGCACAGGGAGCAATTTAAGCTATCAGTCTAACAATCATCTTATAATCATTGGATCAAGTATAATCAGCATTTAATCAGGTGTTTGTAAAAATCCAAAATACAAACACTGTGCACATTATAATGTGCATTGAATGATTGATAATACAATTCATTTAAATAGTCAAATTATCAATACTAGATCAATGCCATACAATTAGTACATAGTATGTAATTAGATCAGCATTATCAAAAGCATATTTGAACAATAAACTTACAAGATACAAATAGCTCTTAATCAAGAGAACAATAAATATTGCTGTATCATTCCTATCGGCCAACTAAATCCCTTTATTGTACTGTGGTAGTAAGTCATAACAACTCAATAACATTGCCAAAATATTGGTATTTAACCAAGTGCTTACATGACCCTAGAAGGATCATTGGTAAAGAATACGCAATTAAACTGATATGAAGTCAAAGAACTGATGTGAATTAAATTTCTGAATTTGTAATTTAGAACATTAAATTTTATTGTCCTCTATCCCTGAGATGATACAGCATGATAATATCATGGTCAAATCATGAGGAACATTGTTCTAGCCAAGTCTTCAGCATTTACCAACATGCAAGTAGAACAAGCAAGAAAGAATATCTAGCTAGCCAAAGTCCAAAGACCAGAAGAAAGCAGTGTATTAACAAATGAAGTATGTTCAAACAAAATTGACACATGTAGAAAGAAGACTTGAATGTATCAATAGCAGAAATAAAAAAAAACACTAAATACCAGAACCAGTCTTTAAGAGAAAATCAAACAAACTAGGACCAGTCAACAGAAAAAAACAAAAGAAGCAGACTCTTGGATAAGCGACTAAGGAACCAGTCACTTAGATAAGGAACCAGTCACTTAGATAAGGCAATACTAGATATAAATAAAGCAACTATGGAACCAGGCTCTTAGATAAAGCATAGCTGGTTCCAGCATCAATGCTCAATGTTTTGTATTTTATTTTGACAATTAAGGAAATATCAGAACATGATTATATTTCATCCATATGTTTGATTGTCAACAGTTACTGTTATATACCATTCATCAAAAATATTTTAGACAAGTCTCTCAACCAGAATTAACTAATCTCATAAATTCATATCTCTCAAAAACTAAGTGTGAATCAGAAAGATAATAAAACACTTCTATGATAGATTATACCATCATAAACAAACAAACAAACAAAAGCCCAGTAACCAAGACATACATAAACAAATCATGTGTCCGGCTGTATTTGATATTGTGCATGAGATTACTTAATAAATGGTTGACTTACTTTGGCAGTAATTTGAGGTAAAGGTTATGGCACAGTCTGTGGCGACTGGAAGGAGTATGGAGAGGAAGCATTGCTTCTCAGTCTCAAATCTTCAGTCAAATTTAAAAAGCCTCTTTGCACACCGCATTTAGACTCATATTTTCCGAATTGTATCTTTCGTTTTCTGCCAATATTGGCTGGTTTATGATGAGCATTGGATAAAGAGTCTACCCTTGGCAGGACTCCCTCCTTGTAGGCCAAGTTATTGGTAACAATTTTAACATTGCTTCGTTTGGGCAAAATCCAACATTTTCTAGCGAATTAACCTTAGGTATCTTTGTCCAATGGGTTCGGTTATGTGGTATACTCACATGCCCGCCCTGAGATCTGTATTCAACATTTGTCAAAGATTGAACCTTAGGTAGAACTCTCCATTTTTGATGCTCATTTACTATATGAACATCTCCTCCTCCTGACATGTACATTTTATTCTCTAAACTATTCACTCTTGGTTTAGCATCCCATTTAACTTTCTGCGTCTGTATATGGACATTGCCTCCGCCAGGGATGTACCGTAAATTATCTGCGTCTACTCGTGGGTTACCTCTCCAAAAGACTGGTTCATTTATTATCTCAACATGACCTCCTCTAGGTGTGTAATCACGGTTGTCATCATCTACTTTTGACTCAGCTTTAATTTTTAGAGGCTGGTTAATAATTTTACGAGTACTAGGTGGTGGAGAATATCGTACATTCTCCCTTGTGTTTAACTTTGCTTGCTCAGTCCATTTCAACTTCTGGCTAAATACATGGACACCACCTCCAGGAGGTTTAAAGCCAACATTCTCCAAAGACTTCAGCTTTGGCTCCGCTTTCCATCTCAACTTCTCGGACTTGATTTGAATATCTCTACGCTTAGGCACATAATGGATATTGTCAAAGGTATCAACTTTTGCCTTTTTTTCCCAATCAACTTTCTGGGTGGAAATTTTAACCTTCGGAGTTTGGGGATGCCAATCCTTATTTTCAAGAGAATTCACTTTAGATTCAGCATGAATTTTCTCTGAATTCACCACCAAATAAGCACCTTTTTCCGTGTATTCAACATTCTTCAGACGGTCTGTAGGAATTGCTGGAGGCAATTTGATCCTTTTAGTTTTGTCCTCGAACTCGGGTGAATCAGACCTCATTTTCTTCATGTGTTCAAAATCAATGGAATTTACTTTTGGTCTAGCTTTCCAACTTACTGGCTGAGTCTGAATCACTTTGTCACCACCCCCTGGCACATAGTTTTCATTGAATGTCTTAACCTTGGATTTGCCATCCCAATCCAAGTCAATGGGGGGCATATACAACCAGTCAGCCATCTTGAATTGAGTTTTAGTCAAACAATAGAAACACAAAGTAATGGATGATCGCAATAGAAACAAAGTCCTGTAATAATTATAGAAGAAATAGTTTTTCCGGATGATAAATAGTTCTAATTCAACATCACAATGATTAAATTTTTGCAAAGCTGTGGTGTCATAAATTGCTACAGATCTTTACAACTTGTGTTCATAAAAGTTCTACAGACAAAACACTATGTTCATAATAGCACAAAGCTGATCCATTACAATGTCAATATCCACAATCATTAAGTGAAGACTAGTACTCATTGTTGATCACAAAACACAATAAGGTACAAAGTGAAAGTTCAATATCACACAACAATCTGAGAACACAATGCTTTCTCATCATCTACACATGTTTGGTTTTCACATACACCATAATACTGTCATGTTATTCTAAATCGTATCAATGTGGTATAAATAAAATTAATTCCTATGAGCAAATTTCAATTATTATATAACAGAAATCTCTTGTACTAAGTATTTTACCGTGAAAAAATGACATTTAAAAATTAGGTCTAATGTTCCAAATAATCACTTAACAGCAATGGTAACTAAGTATTCTTAAATAAGCAAGTGAAGCGTAGACCAAAAACTTGTAAATGTATATTGAATCCCATTATTAACGAACTAAATATATGAAAATTAACTCAGTTAGAACAAAATCCTATCAATTGTTAAAAACGTTCATAAAAGTAAACCTTTATCTACAATTGTATAGGTTTTTGTTGTGTAAAATATCATTACAATAGAATTTTGTAAAGACGACCTCTTTGGGTCAAAATCTGTCATCTGTTTCCTTTTAAAATCATTGTTATCAATATGCCTACAATAAAGATTATTAATGTCAACTGACATTCTATCACTGTACAACAATAAGCTCTATTGTTTCAACAACATTTTTGTGGTATATCTTAAGCTGAACTTTCTCTTAAAAGAATTAACACAAGAAGATAGAATGTCTGTCACATGATATGTACCTGGGATTCCACATAATGTCATATGAGTGTGTGATTATAATAACATTTTAAAGCTCCAAAAGCACTAACAGAATAAAATTAGAAGGTGCGAGGAGCAGCTGGGGCATACCAGGTGGAAATATCATCTCTCTAATTAACATGGGTTTCTCTTTAATGATGAATCCAGAAACATGTCTACAGCATAGTACAGTATTTATTTATGTTGTTTTATGGCCCATTCTCAAGCTATGGCCCTGAAATATTGAAAGATGGAGCCGAGATTCTAACCCACAACTCTTCATTCAGTAGTCCAGCATTTAAACCACCAGACCACCAGTCACCACACACAGCATATATTAACAAGATTCACAAGCAATAACTTTTTTTTGAGCAAAATAGAGACAAAATATGTTAGATTCATAGACAAAATATTGCTATTTTATGTTTACCAATGCAGCTTTACTGCAAAAAATGCACCCCCTACCCCTCTAAGACAAAACCTTCCCAATCAGCTCCTGAACACAAACCATTGTTTAAGTATGGCAAGTTCTTTACAAAGCAATTCATCCAAGACAATGGCCTGAATGATTTTAAAATATCATTTGTATTGACACTTTAAAAGGAACTAATTGTTGTAAAAAATGATTGAAATTGAACATTATAAAGATTTATGATATTTACACAATACATAATATCAGTTTTTAATCATAACTTAACTAGATCACACCATTAAACCACAAGTAGTAAGGATTGCCCAAAGGCCCATTACTCTGCAATGTTCAATTTATTTCAGATACATAGTCAAATAAAATTGATGAACTATAGTGAAACCACTCCAAAGCAACACTACCTCTTTGATGTAGCATATTTATGTTGCTCTTGAGAGGTTGTTGCTAAAGAGAGGTTGAATTAATAACAAAATTGTGCAGAGGGAAAGCATCATGTTTTTGTTGAAAGGAGGTAGTTGCTCAAGAGAGGACTGCTCTGGAGAGGCTGTACTGTATATTGAATTTGACTGGAATCCACAAACTAGAGCTGTCACAAGGTGACAAATACCCCCACATGCTGCGTAGACCTTGGAGCTACAGCCATGGGAGTTGTTAGCGATACATCATCTAGTGGTGGTAAACATTTGTGGCAATTTATTTCAAAATCCTGAAATGAATGACTAAGTTACAGAGCGGACACGCCAAAAAGATTAAAATTATGACCTTTGAACTTTAAGTCTGACCTTGACCTTTCAGCTTCAGACATGGGAGTTGCGCATGACACATTGTCTAATGTTGGTGAACATTTGTGGTAAGTTATTTCAAAATCCTCTTATGAATGACAAAATTACAGAGCGTAAACAATTTGGGACAGACGTACAGACTGACCTAAAGTGACTCCAGTATAGCACCCACTTTCTAGTGGGGTATAACTAACATACATCTGTAACAAACCATAATTCAGTAAAAAAAAGGTCATAGCTTCATTAAAAAATCACACCTGGGTCAATCTAATTCACCAGTAAAATAGTTTTATAACAAACAACAACATGGTGTTAAGTATTCAATAGAAAGTTAAGGTGAATTGATATACATGTATCATATATTTACAACTTACATTTCAACTTATCTTTATTGTATTTGAATAATAAGTTTGTATAAAAACACTTCAAATTCCCACACTACACCAATAGCTTCTTTATGAATTAATTGAATGGTTCAACCTAGGAATGACATATAAAGCATATCACTTTTTACAAAGTTAAAATCAATCAATTTTCTAACTTATCAAATTTTTTGCGGACTTCAAATTACCCTTACATTATTTTCAATTGATTTGATAAGTTTTATTGTCATAAGGCCATTATAAATGGGCTTCAGCTAGATTACGTAAGGTTGGTGCTGCTATACCGGTGTAGCCTGGGATCTTTTATCTAGTTCCAGACGGGCTTTGATCTTACAGCATTAAATTTAGTAGGTTAATAATTACAGAGACCATAATCACTTGACCACAGAGGCCTTGTAATGTGTGAAATAAGAGATGAATGCTAGTAACGCGGCCACCAAAAAGCGGCCATGAACGATGGTTTTATTGAATATGGTGTGAAATTACAATATAGTCAGGTTACTGTACATGA
This sequence comes from Lutraria lutraria, assembly GCA_964023205.1. Taxonomy (NCBI): domain Eukaryota; kingdom Metazoa; phylum Mollusca; class Bivalvia; order Venerida; family Mactridae; genus Lutraria; species Lutraria lutraria. The sequence continues at coordinate 6,312,079 of OZ026843.1, forward strand.
AAACTGTTTGTGAAAACTAGAACTGTCTCACAAACGATCAATAATATAATAAATTTACCATGAAATATGATTGATACATGTGTATAAACAGTGTTCAGAGAACTCAATACACCGCCCTCCAAACAATGAACAAAATGGTACCCAAGCAGAGTTGTTCGGAGTTTATTGATATATAAAAAATCAATTTTCTAGCTAATGATAGAATTTAATTCACAAGATAACAAAACAAAGCTATAGGAACCGGAGGTTGGTGGACTTCGCTGAAAATAATTTTGGCTGTAATATATGAATAAAATCAGCTTTTAGATAAATTTATTAACACTGTTTTTCAACAATTTTTCAGAAACATAAGGCAGACAATTCAGCTAACAAGTATTTCCTGGGCAGTATTCTAACCAGTCCTGACAACCCTTCACAAGGAGCCAACAACTTCACCACATTCAGAGGAAACTCAATATTATTGTAAAATTTTCGTGGAAGGGTATGACCTGCCCTGACTGGGAATCAACCCCGGTTGAGATATATGCTGTTTCATGGCTTATAATGCACCCAACAGCGTCCTATGACGGATGAAAGATGTGTCCCAGGCCAGACTTTTAACCAGGTTCACTAAAATCCATACAAACTAAACATCCTTGTATACTAATTACATCATATTCTGCAAGAAATCTTGATAAATTCTTAAATCACGAGTATTTTAAAAGCCATAATGATTTGCAGATAGAAGGAATAAATAGGTATTTGTTCAATATCGCATAATTTATCAGCTGATATTTATTTCTGACAAATTACGATAAATAACATCAAACTTCAAAGTCCACCCCGAGCTATAAGACATGCATTTGGATTCTTTGTGTGTATCTAATAAGTATTTAATTTAGCAGAACATTGATCTTATGTTATACAGTTAAACCTGCAAAAAGGCCACCAACCTGACCATAATAATTATTAACTAAGGAACAGAGATATTCATAAGAATTTAGGCAAGAAAAAAAAATAGACTAAAAGTACAAGGTTAAGACCTCAATTTAGACAAATCAGGCCTAAAAGCAGCTTTGTCCATAAACGAAAAAAATGCAGAAAAGAACAAGTCAGACAGATCGATTATATAGGGGTTGACATGCTTGTTACTCACTATATTCTCAGGTGAACAAAAAATAAAAATAAATCAAGTAAAAAAAAAACACAAAAAAGAGCAGCATAATCATGATCACAGTCCAACATTCACTATTTTCTTTTTTCTGACAATAAAAAACTTCAACATGAAGAACATAATGATTTTTAACAGGTATCAAAGTAGAGCATTATCTTCCGTCATTCTCCCAAGTTGGCACAGAGATCACCACCGTCTTATCTCGCTGTGTATCAAAGAACTGCTCTAGTTACAGTATAACAGGAATTTACATTGAATGAATTTTAGTAAGCACAGCAAAATTTAAGTCAATGATTTAAATACTTTGTCAGTGGCCACCTCCAATAAAGGCATTATTTAATGCACTTGCCCTCAGACCTCAAACAAACTTGCCTGAGTATGGAATAACCCCATAAATACTGTTGAGACATTTCAGGAGAAAATCAAATCTTCTTCTCAGTTTATACTTTTTCTTAGCATCTTCCTTACCCAGTGTATCTTATGAGTGTTGTCAGAAATTTGTATTTATAGTGATTTTTGTATGATGAAAGCAAGGATAAAAGACATTGATATATTTGATTATGTTTCTTTCTGTGTACTGGTCAGATCAGAAAATTTGGAGGCAGAATGAATATGCCCAGAACCAAAACTAGGTCGGACAATCGTCAATGTCAAGTCCTGAGCATAAGGCTGATTGACATTATAGAATAAGCTTGTGTAAATATAGATGAATTTTTTGTCATGAAAAAAATATGTAAGATTATATTCACATAATAAGCGGGATGTAACTTACATTTCTGAAATCATCAAGGAACCGTAAGTGCTGAATTTCTTGAAAATGTTCGACTTGTTGAAATCCTTGAAGCTCTTCCATTTCCTATTGCTTGCCATATTCTTTCATCCTTTCCAATGTTCCTTACCATTAAGGGCTCATTTAAGTTACCTGATTTATAGTTAGCATTTTCCAGTGATCCAACACGGGAGACAATGGTTTTGTTATAATTTGGTGTTGGGCTACTGGTAATTGATTTTCTTCCACCACCGGGCTGATGGTTAGCATTTTCAAGAGAACCAACTTTAGGTCGAGCTTGCCACTTTGGTCTGTCACTAAATATTGGAACATTACCTCCTCCTGGTGTATGAGAAGCAAAGTCTAGTGAGCCAACCTTTGGTGTGGCATTCCAATGAAGTTCACGATTTTCTATGGGAACCTGTCCACCTCCTGGCTTATGATTAGCATATTCAAGGGATCCAACTTTAGCGTCAGCCCTCCAGTTGTTTGGTATACTTGTAATTTTCAAATTTCCTCCAGCTGGTTGATGGTCTTTGTTATCCAGGGAACCAATCTTTGGTCTCGCATCCCACTGACACTTTGTATCAACAATAGGAACGTTACCACCACTAGGTACATAACCTCTATTGTCAAGAGAACCGACTTTAGATTGAGCATTCCACCTCGTGGGTTCGTTGAAGATGTGGCGTGTTGGTTGTCTTGGTGTTCGATTAGCATATTCCAGGGATCCGATTTTAGGCCTACCTTCCCAATGTAACCTGTCTGATGGTATTTGAATATTGCCACCACCAGGCTGATGGTTTTTATAATCTAAAGAACCAACTTTTGAAGCAGCATTCCAATGTAATTTTTTTTCATCCAAGATTTGTTTATTACCACCTTGAGGTTTATGTTGTACATTATCCAAAGAACCCACTTTAGAACTGACCAGCCATTCTGGTTTCTGGTTCTCTATCTGAACATTCCCACCACCTGGCTGATGTTTAGCGTTATCTAGAGACCCTACTTTAGGCTGAGCATTGTATTTCTCCTTTTGAACCCGAATAAATGGCCTGCCTTGTTCATCATATTCTAGATTCCTGAAGTTCTTATAGTAATCATCACGATATTGAAGAAGACGTACTTTATCTTCACCCGATTCGCCACCATGAAGCGACCTAGGTCTAGCAAGTTCCATATGATGTTTATCTAGTGACCCAATCTTCGCTTCCTGCTTCCAACACAGTCTTTCCTGAGGAATCAGTCTGTTTCCACCACCGGCTTTGTGATTAACATTGTCAAATGTTCCTACTTTGGATTCTTCAATCCATCCGAAATTATACCTCGGCGCCAAGTCAGGAAAATGATATCGAGATGGCATTTTCACTATTTTCACAATGACACAGTAAGTCCAAAAATATAATTAATTCATTACTTATCCAATCAACCAATTCAGCAGATACTTTTTTAAGACACCAATGTTACCTTATGAACAAGGAACAAACTAAGTATCAAATTATTTCACTTAATCCAGTCGAATAAAGGTAGTGAAAAACAAATTATTTAATTGACTTCAAATCACAAAAGTTCTTCACATAAATGGAAATGAATCTTTTTTGTAGCTGTCATAAAATGCAGAAAAAATCGTATATAAAAAACTCCCAATTATTTATCAAGTACCTGTCAAAAGCTACATTTAAAAGGCTTTACATACACGGTACAATGTTCCGATCTATATATGTCCGTTTCTATGATATGTCAATCAATAGTCATTTAAAGTTCAATCTGCTACACCCAAAATGCTCTGTTAGTTAGTATTTACAAACAGATAAAGTTCCATTACACAAGTCCCGAGTCACTTAATTTCCAGTGTTTGTTTTAATAGCCAAAGCAAAAGAAGTTTATAAAAGCCCAAGGTAAGTTACTTGTGAAGCCAGAAAAGAAACTCCATGTACAGTACACAAAATGTAATCCGATCAATCAAATAAGAACCATATTTTCCAATAATCACTTGTTCAAATGTATTTGGTATAAAAATTCTTTCAGAAAATGTGCAGACGACAATTATGACACTTTCACCTATATCAATTAGGAACACTTTTTGCAACCTGAGTCATATCCTTCACTGATTGGTTAAATAATTAGCCTTTAAAGTCAACGAACAAAAAAGTAACAATTGTACACAATATACAAAAACATTAAATTCTTTCTTTTGTATTGATATGGTTGTACACAACTAATACTAATCCATATTGGTATTATGTATCAGTATAAAATCCCACAAATCCTTTAAAATCCCATTAAATCTGTCAATGCCTTCAATAAATCACTTTACCGAAATCTCCAAAACAATTTTCTCTTCAATAATGTATACAATGATATTATCGGGAAAAGAGTTGAACCCAACTGTGTAATTTTCAAACTTTAGTTCCACTAAATTCGTTTTCAAAACATCAATAGTGCTTTTTCAAACTTGAACAAAATCCATTTTCTAATATAACAGTCTCAAACAATCACACGTCTGTTAATAAATTTTTAGCAATCAATAACTTTATAAGTGCGCTCCAAAATACTTCAACGAAAATTATCAACACCAAACAAACAAATATTCCACAATCCGCATACTTAGTTAACTTTGCTGTCCAGTAATAAAATTCAAACACTGTAATAACAATTTCATCGAATTCTTATCAATATCTCCTTCATTATAAGTGGGTTTAAAATGCCTTCTTCAGTTGAGCAAAGATTCTAGCTGAGTGAAAGAAAAAATCCAGTGATGAAAATTTGACATATGATTCAAAATGCACTGAAGATTTACAGCATCACCTAGGTAAGTGGGGAAGCTACTGGCTGTATGCTTCCAGAATCTTTCTGTATCATTTATTCAAATCAGAAACTGGGTATATAAACTTCCATCGATTTTCATTGAATGCCATGAAAGTAAACAAAACCAGCTATCTGTAAATAGTGATATTTAAGTTGAAGAAAGTCCAAAGAGTCCTGCTCGAATAATTTCGTACATAGAAAAGATTAAATACTTCATAGCATGAATGATAACAGTTATATTATATGGGTCTTCAAAGAAAAGTTTAAAACCAAAAACTCTGAAGTGTTCCAAACAGGCATTCGCATAATTACAAAAATAGAAAGTCAATTAAAACATGGTAACCAAGGGTTTGCCCCGTTGACTATATTCATTTCACTATGGCTCGTCGGTCATCGCCTCTCGGTTTAATCAATTACTGACTTGATTAGTTTTCAAAAGACAGTGCGATATGAAAAAACGACGGTCTCGATCGAACGGTGAATAATACACATGATTACCAGCCAACTTTAAAGTGTATACTCAATAAATATAAAGTTTTAATACACAAGCATTGATTACCGAGCTTGAACTGAAACAATAGACTTCTGTAATAATCATGTTCTGACTATTGATTTATTTTAAATGTTTTTAAAATGTTTTTCTTTATTCATTGTTTTATTAGTAAGCAATTCAAAAATGGAAAAAATCTAAATAGATATTCTAGCAATAATGTCCCAAATTCTTACAACAGATATTTTTAATATCAATGACTGAAAGATAATGAAGCACTTTATTTCAAGTGGGTGCAAAATGTAATAACATAGTGTATAAAATTACAACATTTAATTGTAGCCCTTATTCAGAGGTAATTTTCTTCCAAATAATCAATGACGGTTATTAAAAGAATGGCCTTTATTCACAGGGAGGGCTTTATTCAGAGATGGCAGCTAACAGGCTGTCAGGTTTGATCATACTTAGATTTTACTTAAAATAAGATAATGAAGAAAAACCAGTAGCTATTTAATGAAACTTCACTTTATGATTATTTACGAATAGATTAAAGAGGTTTATATGAAGATTATTAAATATTTATTTATCCCTATGGGGGTAGATATATATTGACAGTTAACTGATATGTCATACCCTTGTATATGATTAATTTATACACTGTCAGTGTTTATAAGGACAGCACTCAGATGAAAGGTACATTTCTGAAAGATTCCTCTTTTTTAAATCACTAACTTGAACTTCAAACCATGGCCCTAACTTGTTAAGGTAACTACATGTAAGGCCTCTTAATTCATTGTACTTTTTTGGTGGATGCAGATTAATGCAAAAATGTACTAGAAACATAACTGTTAAGTTGTGACAGGGTATTTAGGTGTAAGGGCTCTAAATTTATCTACTTTTGGTAGTTGATCACTTGAACTTCAAGGCTATTGTTGTTGAAGACAGATTTATGCCAAACTGTAGTTGATCACTTGAACTTCAAACCATAGGCATAACTTCTTTTAAGAAGATTAGGCCTGAGGTCTCTAAATTCATCATCCATTTTTGTTAACAGACCGTTTTAGATAAAGTGTCATGTCAAGTATTAAGAACAGCAGGAAATGTCACAAGTAAGTAAAAAAATACCTCCCTCAAAGAATACTCCAATAAATATTTTTTAACCTGAGAAGACCGTGTCCTTATAACTATATATGTGTACTGCTGGTGTCCTTATCATGTTTGACATTTGTAGTCAAGTGTCAATTTGCTGAAAAAGTGTCCCTGAGAAATTCAAAAGGCAGAGACAAGATTTGAACCCACAACCTTTTGTTACCACTAGCCCACAGCTAAATAAAACTACTGTAAACCTTGCATACTAAAATACCGGTAAGTTTGGTGATAAAAAATTGAGTAATACAAATGTAATATTGAGCTGGTCCAATTATCAGGTCAAAATACAGACACCATTGAAAACTAGTTTGATTACAAGTGGTTGGTACAATGAGGCGGTCTAAAAAAACTTCATTATTCTGATCTCTTTTGAACATACTATCAGTGGTTTGAAAGGACAATTATGTCATAAGAAATTAAAGGATTGGTGCTAAAACATAGGCTCAGCTGGGTAACCACAAACACAATTATTGTCTTATAATAAAAATCACCATGACAGCAAGGCCCTAGAAACCAAGGTGGGGGCTTGGTAGGCTTAGACCCCCCCCCCCAATAATTTGGGCTTTTATGGTAATTAAAGGGGCTATAGCTGATTTTCCCCCTACTGTTGTCAGACAAAATCTAAAATTAGTTCCCCTCCCCCATTTGAAGCCTTGACAGGTTGACATAGGGTCAGATTAATGTGACCTGGCATACTCCCACAAACAGTTCTACAGTACTGTCTGTGTGTGCTCCAAGTATAGACAGCACAGCAGGTGAAATAGCATCTTGATTTATAACTTATAACATCAAATAGCATACAAACAGAATGTCTCAATTACAAGAAATAATACTTAAATAACATCTTTATTAAGTCTTATTCATATCAAATTAAAAAAAATCTTACAGTTATCATTTAAGTCTTAACAGCGCAACAAGATTGTATGTTACTCAATACCAACTTAACATAGTACAAACTTTTTGCACTCATGGGTACGGTAAAACAGCAATATAAAAATAAAATTGTTGACAGGTAAAAAATCCTAATTTATAAAACCAAGTAATTTACATATATCAATCAATAAGATCTTTGAAGATCATTGGCATTCATTCAAAGCTATTGAATTCCACGTAAGTAAAAGTTTTGAATATCATTTTTTAAATAGCACTTATCTTTTATTCAAAGTAATGATCTGTTAAAATTCCTTTGACTGCATTGAATACCAACCTGTGTCACATGATAGGTGCTGTATCTAAGCAAACATAACGTATCTAGGGGTTGGGGTGTCTTTTAAAGTTTGTTCATCTCTTTAAAAAGAACTTGACTGTAGCATGCGCTTATAAATATACAAACATTTCACTTTCTGCTTTCAATATCTTATTTATTCAGAGGCCGAAAGTTTTGAATACTATTCAATTAAGAATAAGAATTATTTTATTGCACCCTATTAAGCAAACAACACATACAGGAGAGTTAGTACATAAAGAAACCATACTTATGGGAACAAAATTTGACCAAAAAAATATCGCAATTCCAATTTCTAATATTCTTTTCAGTCAAGGTCTACCGGTAAGTCAATAACAAAAGAGGAATAGTGGTTGTATATGTGCTGTCAGGGATTTCATTGAGATTGAAGCTGAATGGCTGAAAAAATCAGCAAGGGGTTTGGGGTAGCCTCAGGCCCCAAATGGGGTCAAAGGACTAATACAGTGATGGGATGACAAGGGGCAAAGCCCCCTGCTATGGAAGAGATCTGAGAATTAAAGAGTTCCCCTTGATATTAATACAGTATATATAAAACTCTAGAACATTAAGTCACAAATCATAATTAATTTCATAATAAACTAATATTCCAGCTCAAACTTCAGTTCTATTCTCAAAGTATTGTGGCTGAAAAGATAAAGCTGATTGATGTTTTAGTATACATACCTAGATCAATTATACTGTCAGATTAAAGTATCAATAGTATCATTATTGTCTAATCATAATTAACTTTGAAACATTAAAACACAAGGCACTAATTATGAGCTCAAGTAAACCTCGGAGCCTAGTCTGCTACATTAGGAAAATGTGAGCCAATTAGTGTCTGTTGTTCACAGGTGGCCTCCATCAACAAGTGGACATACAATTCAGGTTTAACAGTATGCAATTTTCAGAGCTGCATGTTGGCCAAAAACTGTTTTACATGTCTCACAAGGAAATCAACGTCATCATCTTGATTTTAGTTCATCCAGTTTATTCATATAAACCTAGCAAGATAGATTATACATACAGTCAATACACTGACAATGTTTGAATTTCGTATCCTTTAGAGATCTATACACCATTGATCAGATTCAATCAATCTGTCTACCGGTTAATTCGCTCTTATTGAACCAAACCATTAACAAAGCAAGGGCAGTAACTCCTATAAAACTACCACTTCAATTTAGGTATTGATTATGACAAACTCTGTAATGTATGGTGGCACAGAGGTGAATTGTGAGTGGTTTTATTGATAAATCTCATGCATATAACATTGTATATCTTGGGCAAGACTTTATTATTTAGTGCATATGACATAGTATCTAGTGCCCATAACATAGTACCTCATGCCAATGACATATGCATGAGATAGATAAAATCATACATAATAATGTCACCTCTGTTCCACCATAGTATTGAACTCTATTGTCAGAATGAAAAAATAGGTAAATTGTGACAATGTGTAGTGAAGGAAGAGGTTGGTGCTGGTCAGTAACCCACGGTCACCGATAGGGTCAACAGGCTGATAAATATAACCAAAATACTGTTGATAAAAAGGGGCGTCAGGCAACACCAATTAACCGGAACTCACTAATTTACACCATTTTAAGCGTGCCTAATCTTTCTGAAAATCCCGAAAGTATGAATTGACTGTTTACCATAGATAACAAACAGACTTTTACAAATATTTGTGAATGCTAATTAGATACCGACCAACTACCAATCCTGCGAAAAAAATAAACAAAACAAAAATCACAATAGTGTTAAATAGTATCAATGTATCATCCCAGAAAATCAATGTTAGCGGGTGTGATAAGTGCAAAGTTAAGGAGACGAACTAATAATTAGAATAAAATAGATGACTTTAAACTCAATGTACTCAAATTCTTGCTTCACGCAATTATTTCAAGATTGATTCCAACTCAATCACCTGAGATGAGTATAAAAACACAATAGAAGCGTAGAAATAGAATGCACTTCTACCAGTCAGACAATGTGCAAACTCTTGTACATTAAAGCATATTGTTTATCCTTAAGGAATGCTCAGCACCGAGTTTTGAGTAATATCAGTCCGCTACCACAGCACCTGTGCTTTCAATGGTATTCTCTTTGCTGGGAGAGAAAAATGAACTTAGTGAGCTTGACTCATGCTGTAATGTATTGAATTCATCATATTTCAAGTTGGATGGATTTTCAAGATTTATACAGATTATTCTCTAATAAGCACACCCTCCCTAATTAATGCCCCCACCATTTTGTTTTTGAGACAACAAAAAATCATGACTCACCATAAATTTTTGAGTAAACCTTCAAATTGGGGCCAATGCACCCCCCCCCCCCCCCCAATGAGACTTAGTGTTTGTAAAAAATGAAAAAATAATCAGCACATTCTGTCACCACCTGAGGGCAATTTTTAGAGAATATTAGGTAAATAGGAAGTAGGAAGACATGCAGATTTATCAGCCTGCATGTGTTCATGTTGTATTAACTTTTTTCAGATTGCTATGTTTTATACTTCCTGTGATGTTCAGAGAAAAATTAACTCAAACTCATAAAAAACAAAACTTAAACAACTGCCTCCATGCAGTATCATGATATTTACTCAAATTACTATTTTTCGGACATCAAATATTCCTTTCCTTAAATCCATTGACAAAGATAGTGCCTGTATGCCTGTATGCCAAATTCAAAATGTACCAACATTTTTTTCAGTGGTTTTAACTCTAACTTTTATCAGTTACATAATTATGGCAGCTGGTTCACCTAACTGTTTGTCCTGGACTGTATTCTTACCAATACTAACTTAGCCTACCACAAAAAGCCAGTAACTTATCCACATAAAGAGTAAAACCTACATTTTTGTCAAAATTTTTATGGAAGGGTATCACCTGCGTCAATATTATCCATGAAATTAATAACTAAAATTATACAAAAACTTGAAAATTGAGATTAAATTTTGAGATTGATCACAATTAAGTTTATTTGTGAAAAAAATGGTCCTGTTGAATTAATGATATAATCATGATTTTCAATTGAACATAAATATGAACAACTAATTTTTATAGCATGAGGGTTAGGAATGAGTTAGGGAGGGTCTCAGTTACTAAACACAGATGGTATTATTGCAATAGAAACATCAATGATGGCCCCATGTTCAAGACTCATATAAAAATATGTCAGTCAAATATTCAGTATGAGAGTTATTGCCGTCTAAGAGAAATGTGTAAACTTAAAATTTCAGAATGTAGACATTGTATAAGATTCTTGTAGTCGTGTTCTCTTGTTTTTCTTAGCATATGAAATAAACAGCATCCAAAGATAGGATAAACATTATTTTGGCACCTGTTTTTTTTTAACTTATTTGTCTTTACTTTCCTACAACACTGAATGATATTATTCCAAGTAAAATATATACACTAGCTTTTTTTCAAATTATTTGTAGATGAGAGCAGAATTTTATCAGCGGATATCAGACAATCAATACAGATAACCAGTCTAGGTTGGGAATTTCAAATACCAGTCTACAAAAATGAGAAATGTTAAAAATAGTTTCATAAAATTCTTCATAAACTCAGATCAGAAAATTTTGTTGAAAATATAGCATTCCGCATTTACATAGCAAACTTATTAAATTTCAATTTATTGATATCGGATGCTTGAAAGATTGTTGCTAAAATATGGTAACTTATTCATAGCAAGAAATCAATACAACAGTTTAGCAACAACTCCTAACTAGGTAAATACACTGAATTTTCTTTGCCTTGAAATTTTGCACTCTCAGTAAGATAACAAGTGATCAGTAAAATTACGAAGCCCAGGGTTCTCAATAAGTTTGTGGCCAACAGGCCCAAAAGCTAGACTAACAGGCCTACTAGAGGAGGTCTGGGCATTTTCTAGCAATATTTTATGAACTTTTGAGATTCCTAACAGGCCCTAAAACATTTCTAAGCGGCTAAATTGGCCTGCAGCCTGCTGTTATTGAGAACCCTGGAAGCCTATTCTGCTAATATAAGAATGCATATCTATTGTAAATGATGTGATTATCAGCAAGATCAACATACAAAATTTCCCCAGAACGTGCCTGATAGAAAATACTTGTATTCACACTCATTCTCAACATTTTTCAAATCTGTAACTAAATCTAATTCATAGTCATTAAAAATATAACCTTGACATCATCAGTAAAAGTTATGTTAAATACAGGTTTTCAAATATTTACAATCCTTGACTAAAATATGTCTTAAAAATTATGCCAAAATCATGTTCAAAATGCAGTTTTCAGGAAAGACAACTCTTTCTGAACTCCAGACTTAAAACCCAGACTTTAAAGGGGAAGGGATTCAGAGTAATGTCCCTTCATTAATAATAAAATTCCACAGCAAGTTGATAAAGCTTTGAAACCTTAGGAATAAGACTAGTTGGGAACCTATATAATTAAAAGCTGTCGAAAGAAAGCATGTATATCATATTATAAACCATTGTTATATAGCGAAGACTTTTTTAAGGCCCATTCACCTAACCAGTTTTCCTTGACTGTATTCTGGCCAATACTAACTTATCCTTCCACAAAGGGCAGACAACATCTCAACATTTGGAGGAAAATTGACATTTTTGTCAAATTACCATAGAAGGGAATGACTTGCCTCGACTTGGATTCGAACCTGGATCGCCTGGTTTCAAGTGACTTTGTCGAGCTCGGCCACTGATACAGCCTCAAGACTTTTGTGAGAAACTATTTATTATATAGCAACATAAAAACAAAGAAGCCTAATGTTGACAAAATTCAAGTTACAGAATCTGATAAGGAATCTGGCTTATGATGTCATTTTGTCTTGCTTTATGTATCAGTATAATTTAAAAACACCAAGTTACAGTAACTGTTGTTAAAATGTGCTATCAGACAAAATTAATTCAAATTTTGAGCTTTATAGCATCATTCTAAAACGTTACAAAGAGATCTTCTACATATACATATCATTGGTGTTTTGGTGTTATGTTTTTAACATAGCATCAACAGCCAGGCTTATTTTTCCAGTTAAAACTGTGGAGAAAGTAACCAGACATACACATGGAAAAAACCATCAACCTTCTAAACAAAAATAATTGTCTCAGAGGTAAGACACAAAAATCTCATTTCATACAATTAACACTGTATCATAAGTTTGCAATAACATACTGGCAACTCAATTTTTAGAAAGAAAAACATGACTTTTAGGTGGATTGCAGGTTTCCTCTAAAAAAATGATTTTTTTTTTCGAGGAATCCCGCAATCCACCTTAATTTTGGAAAAAATGCTCCATGCAGATATCAGCTCATTGCGCCAATTTTAACATACATCAGTACCACTCTTATCAAGTTGATATTCTGCTTCTTATCAATAATGAACTAATAAGAAAACTTTCCTAAATCTCAAGGAAACATAAATCTCTATTAATTGTAGCCATTAGTTCCGTTAATCTTCTTCCTCAAATCTTCTAAATAATTCAAGACATGATTATGTCTTACATCAAAGGAAACATGATTACAAAGGGCCACAACTCCAGAGTCAATACACACTTCAAATAGCAAATCAAATGTGTAAATGAACATCTAATAGTTGATCATAGTAAAGAGCATTAAAGCAAATATAATTGGATAATCACTCAATTGCCAACTCTATTAAAAACTTTTTATTGAATGAGTGACACAAAAGTAAAGTTTAAATATCTCACAAAGTACAGATCTTTGTACAAAATAGATATTCTATGAAGTAGTCAAACCTGTATGACTTGCTTAATTAATTATGCATGTTGCCTTGTTCACATGTTCGCAGGTTAACTTGTTTATAAATAAATGTTTATCATACAGTGACCGAGGTCCACATGAACATTTTTTTCCCATGTGCCAACTAAGTCAGTTTTGACTGTAGTTCCTCTTTCATTCAGAAATAAGTCGCTAGAACCCTTTTCAGATAAAAATATCCACAGGACTTTGATGCCAACATGGTCCCGACATCCAGTACCAATTTACCAAAAATAAAATTCAATATTCCAGTATGTTTGATATTTTAATGCATCATAATTTGTGCAATGATTGAACTCATAAATGTCAATTCTTCAAGTATACACAAAACTTGTAAATAATTCATACATGATACAAATTTACATAGTACATATATTTCACAATAAATAATGAATAATTAAAATAATGAAAATTAATAAAATTGATCATTTAGCATTGACATATTTGTGTACGAAAGACATTTGAAAAAAAGTATTTTGGTGGTGAAAGTGTTCATACAGTTTTTAAAACAGCTAGGGCCAACTGAAGTCATTTTGCTACATATTAATGTAAATTTTGACCACTGCGTTTTTGACTAAATCTATATTTCTGATTTTTAGACTGGCGTACACCCACATTATGACATCATACTGTAAATGGATGAGAACCAGTCTGACTGAAGTTGCTTACATCGTAATCATCGTCCTCAAATAAACTTTTATAATCATAATTAAACTTCCAATGAGATTCAATCTTTGGTTTTGCCTTCCAATTTAGTCTTTGGTCAATAATCTGCACATTACCGCCACCTGGTGCGTGATGTGCATTGGCAAGGGATTTAACTTTTGGTGTTGCTTTCTTCTTCCAATCATTTCCAAAATGTGGAACTTTAAATCGTCTTTTGTTCGGATTGTGGTCAACATTGTCCATAGATTTGATTTTCGAATTAGTCTTCCAGTCAAGTTTCTCATTAAAAACCTGCACATTGCTATTTTTCGCAAGATGAGAAATGTTGTCCAATGATCCAATTTTCGACTCTTTTCTCCACTTAATCGAATTTCTTGGAATATTAATATCACCACCCGATGGCGTGTGGCTGACATTATCCAATGAACCAACGAGGGATTTAGCGTTGTATTTGGGTCTTCGTAGTATCACGTTTCCTCCTGGTGTGTAGTGAATTGTAGTGAATGACCCAGATGCAGCACTAGCTCCGAATCTTGGAGTAACACTTGGTAATTTCAAAGACCCCGAACCCTGTGGGGAATGATTTTCTCTGAAAGTGTTTGGCAATGAGCCAATTTTTGCTTCAGCATTCCATTTCAATTTAAATGATGGAACTTTGTGTACCCCACCCCCTGGATGGTGTTCCAGATTATCCGTAGATCCAACTTTCGATTCAACATGAGAATACCTAGATTTCATTGGAGGCAAATACGGCTCAGCAAACCCCTTGTTCACCGATCGATCGATTAAGTTACCTTTTGTTGACCAACTCCAAGGTGATTTTTTCTTCAACCAAGCAGAATCAGGTCCAAACAGTTTTTTCTGGTAGTCTTGTTGCATTTCTGGTGACATATCGGTGAATTTTGTATGAACAGGTCTTTGTTCAATAACAACATAGCGGCCATTCTTTCTTTGCACAGTAACATTAGTAAAGTTTCCATGAGCGAAACTCCTATGTGGTACATAAACAACTGTCGGAGCAGGTGCCTCAAAATCAACAAATTGTCTCCCTTTTTTCATTTTCAGACCATTTTCATTAAATCTTGGCAAAGTCAAAGGCTGGTGACCTACTTCAATGTTAGCAGCTTCCATTGGTGGAGACAAACGTCCACTCTCTTTGGATCTGTACGTCAATTGACCGTGAAGGACCGACTTTCTAGGAGATGAATAATCGTCCCATTGCTCTGTGTATGCTGGCGAACTTATTGAAGATCTTTCATCATCGGCACTTTCACCCACTCCACTAGATTGACCTAGATTCAAGTTCAATGGTTTATGTTCAGATTCCAACGACCTATCGAGAGATGAGTCCAAATTGGGCGTCGTTCTCTGCAGAGATTTCGACCTAGCCTTGTGAGGTGTAACGCTCTTCTCTGACACTGCTCGATCTCGATTAGATATTGGGGACAGAGAACCCAGAGGAGTGGTTGAATGTGTGTCACTCATTTTGGATTATACTAATAAATAAATTCCAGAACAATCATGAAGTTTGTCATACACCACCACATATAGTAACACTTCATAAAACTAAATTAATCTTCTTTCAAGCTGGTCACTCGAAACCAATCCATTTAAATATTACGCTAAAAAAATTCTCGAATAATTTCTAAGATCAAAAGTCAGTTCTTTTAGCGCCTGTTGATAAGCCCTGTTCTCACATTGTTCAGATATAAATTGAATGTTTTAACATTAAATAATTAGATATCGATCCTATACAAGTCCCTGAACAATCCAACGGAAAAGTCAGCAGAATTTTTACCAGTGCCCAACCAATAATGATTTGGCTTTCAGACCCAGTAAGTAAGCAAACATTGAGTTACAATGATTAGATTTACACAGTATATCAGCATTCGACAACCAATTGAAAGTTAAATAGCAACACTAGATAATGACGGCCACCCGTTGTTTAAACGGCTTATCACCAAAGCGTCATACCTTTAAAAAATTGATACAATTTACAAAACACTGTCCAATCCTTGTCTATCTCCCCAATGTCTACATGTAAGGAGTTCAATTCCTTAAATTGATTACTTGATTCGATTCCAATATTGAATACAAAAGTACAAATTCAAACTTTCTATTCTCGTGACCAAATATCAACCTGAAAATCCAATTAGTAATAACTCGCACTTAACCTAAACAATTAATTCAAGATTACTGTTTTAACACTTTAGTAAGTAGATCTATGAATAGCAGAACGCTTATCTCACTGTTACATTCTTCTCATTCAATAGTTTTAAGATATTACCGATACTTGCAATACCTTCTTTTAAACTTACCATAAAAAGAGGGATTTAAAGAAATTTAATCTGTTCCATAAATTAAAGTAACCCAGACATACAGGTTTCTATAAGTGAGCGTTAAATTTGTCCTTAAGTGATTAACCTGCAATTCTATATAAGTCATTGGATCATTCATAAAAATGAAGGTTTACATTTCACATGAAATCAGGACTAATGCATCATTCACCATTGTATTTGAATCCAATATTTATGCTTCATATTTGTAGTTGGGAAAATATTATGATTTGTAGACCAACATCTAGGTATGAGAACATAATTAATTATTGAACAAATGTCGAAATCTGCCAAGAAAAATATCACTAATAATAAGTAAACAGACAGATTTTGCCACACAAGAATTTTAACATAATCTACAAGAGGTAAAAGTTGAACATTTTGAAATTAGAATGATCCACATTCCGGTATATACCAAAAATTTTTCATCAAAGAATCAATCTAATACAGTATATAATTCATCCAAATCACCTTTGGTTACAGTCACACAGATAGACTTGAGTACATCAACAATTCAAATAAAACTTCATAAAGTAAATGTGTACGCAAGAAGAAATTTGTCCCAGGAATGAAATATTTTGCAATGGGGGTATTTTATACAGGTTATCATTTCATAAAAGTCTATTTTTTTTCAGTAGTTTTTAAACTTTAGTTAAAAGAATTCAGTTATAAAAAAATATTCACAATAGATATTAATAATTTCATTTGGGTTTCTACAACAGACTTTGGACATGAAAGCAACAATAAGTTGTATTTTACTACCAAAAAACTTTGGTGGGGGGGGGGCATTAAATAGGGATAGAGCTTTAGAAAGGAGGGGGGGGCACTAAATAGGATGGTATATTGAATATGATAGGGGCGGAATAGGTTGGGGGCACAAAAAAAATGGGCGGAATAGGTTGGGGCACAAAAAAAAGGGCGCACTGAATAGGGAATCTTTCTTATTTCCAGGGCTAAATAAATAGATCTGAATGAAAACTGATTACTATAAAGACGTTTTGGTGGGTAGATTTATATGAATTCTTAATTTTCCAGTACATTCTGTCGATCTTCTCTTCAGTTCAACATATTCAAATAAGCTTTGTCCATTCCAACTTATTCATAGAAACAAATGACCTTTTCAGTTTTGGGCTATTTTCCATTACCAGAATTAGTGGATCACCCCTCCCTGTTATTTTACTGAAAGAACGTTTTGATCTTTGAAGTTCTATTAATTTAAAACTAAACCCAGATTTGGCACAAACAAGTAAATCTATACCATATTAAAATGTAAGGCAAATAAAAAATTTGACTTTCAAGCCCCAATAAAAATCAAATTACATAGCATGCATTTGATGCAAAATGGTTGTAACTGCTTCTATACTTAAACTGAGTTAAGGTAGAAAATCTCAATCAAAACAGAGTTAGCAAAAATACATGAATTTCCAAACATTCAATACACCTATTTTATATCAAATATCACAAATCGCATTTTTACTTTTCATAAGCATATGTTTTTTCATAGACCAATGATTTGAAATAATAAAAGCAAATGTAACAATTGAAATTTAATCTGTTTTTGTTCTTACTGATACAAAAGAAATTTCTATTTAATTAGTAACAAACACCTACATTTAAATCTACAAAACGTCAGTAAACACACTAATTTATAAGTTTATGAGTGTCATTGTTGATTAAAGGGAGGCAACTCAAAGAGGATTTGTCTCAATTATTAAGTAAAATCAGAGTTACTGTTCTTTACTAGATGTAAAGGTATTTTCTGTAAAAAAATTGTAACTCCTGAGATAACATATCATCTTCCAGTTAAAGCAACAAAGTTCTACTTTGTTATTAAAACAATAGATCAAAATGGTAAGAGAATTGATGACAAAGGGGCTTATCATCTAAGGGCTCCTATTTTCAAATATAATTACAGGACACATATTTTATAGGGTAGCTGAAAAAGAATATATCAACAGTGGGGGGAATCAGTCAGAGCTCCATTTAATCAGCATTAAAGCAAATATTAATCAGGGACTAAGCCCCCTCAAACTCCACTGGTTCCAACTGCCCTGTGATAGGGGGAAGTGGATAAAAACCTCAGTGTATCGGATTCTTCATTACATACAAGTTCACAATAACTATGTTTTACTGTATCTGAATAATACCACATGTGCTGAGGTGTCTTTGTCAGAGTTGAAAATAGAGTCAAACCTGTGAACAAAGACCACCCTTGGTAAAGACAAAATATGGCCTTAATTGACAGACAGCCTTTATTTGGAGGTCAGTTTGATATAAATAATCAATGACAGTTTTTCAAAGAATGGCCTTAATTCAAAGGGTGGCCTTTTATTCGGAGATGACTGCAAACATAGGTTTGACTGTTTAGTGACTTTCTTACCCTTTTATCTCCTCCACCAGGCTGATGTTTCACTTTGTCCATTGATCCAACCCTGGATTTAGCTGTACCAGTGAAGTCCACTTTTTCATCAAGAATCTAAAGTAGATGTTACAAAAACGTTACAAATCTGATTGAATCTGATCGATGGAAAGTTGACTTACTAAATGATTTAGATTTTTTTTTTAAAACCTATTGTACCATGACATACGAGCATTATATACATGCTTAGAATAATGTTAGTAATGTCAGTAATGTTCCAGCAAGAGTACTGAATCAATTTATATCAACCTGGACATGTTATGGTTAGTTTATAGACTATGCCATCACAAGCATTGACCCTTTGACTGAAACGTCAACTAAATTCAATTAATAATTCAAGATTTTTTTTCATACTGAATACAGTAATAGAAATAGCATTCATTTTTACGTATTTATGAATAAAAATAGCATTCATTTTTTACATATTTTACAGAATACAGTAATAAAAATAGTATTCATTTTTACATAATTCACAGAATAGATATAAAAATAGCATTTATCTTTATATTTCAGATGGGAGACAGTTTTGATAGCACCCTGAAATATTGATAGTAACCTTTGTAGCATGGAATTAAAACAAAATGCCATAATATAGATAAACCATTTGTACATTGTATATAGACCAATCATACAAAATCAAGATAACTGTGTAATACACAAAAGAGCAATGTAAAGTAAGAAACAAGAATAACTGAATTTATAACTATACAATAGTGGTATCTATAGGACATATTCACTAACATTAACAAGAGGGCCAAGATGGCCCTATATCGCTCACATGACAATCACTGTTCACTCATTAAAACATTGTTTTGAACCGGTGACCTAGTTTTTGACCCCAGACGACCTATGTTCGAATTTGTCTTACATATCATTAAGACAAACAGCCTGACTAGGTTTGGTGAAGATACGATCAAAATTTGACATCTACAGTGTTAATAAGATTTTCCTAAGATTTGACCTTGTGACCTGGTTTTTGATCCTAGGTGACCCATATTTGAACTTGTCTTTAATATTATTAAGACAAACAATCTGACAAGGTTTGGCCAAGATCCAATCAAAACCATGACATTTAGAGCTTTTACAAGATTTTTACCTAAGATTTGACCTTGTGACCCAGTTTTTGAACCCAGCTGACCCATGTTCATCCTTGACCCACATATCATTGAGGCAAACATTTTGACAAGGTTTGGTGAAGTTCCAATTAAAACTGTGACATCTACAGTGTTAACAAAGTTTTCCTAAGATTTGACCTGGTGACCTAGTTATTGACCACAGATGACTCATATTTATACTTGACCGTTATATCATTAAAACAAACGATTTGACGAAGTTTGGTGAAGATCCAATAATAACTGTGAAATCTACAGTGTTAACATGGTTTTTCATAAGATTTGACCTAGCGACCTAGTTTTTGACCCAAGATGACCCATGTTCGAACTCGTCCAAGATATTATGAAGACAAACATTCTGACAAGGTTTCATGATCATCCAATCAAAACAGTGACTTCTAGAGTGTTCACAAGGTTTTCCAGCAATTTGCCCTAGTGACCTAATTTTACTACAGAAATTACCCATTATCAAACTTGACCTACATATTATTAAAATAAACATTCTGACAAAGTTTCATGAAGATAAATGCAAAACAGTGATTTCTAAAGTGTTCACAAGGTTTTCCCTTATTTGGCCCTGGTGACCTAGTTTTTGACCCCAAATGGCCCAATATCGAACTCGTCCGAGATTTTGTTGATATTAACGTTTTGACCCAGTTTTGCTAAAATTGAGCCAAAAATGTGGCCCCTAGTGTGGTCACAACAAAAAGTTTGACGACGCACGACGCCGGACGGAGAGTGATCCTAATAGCTCACTTTGTCACTTTGTGACATGTGAGCTAAAAACTAGAGCTTTCAAAATTATCAGAAAGTGTAGTTCTTTGAACAGATTTTCAGGACATATTGTCCAAAACAGGAATTCATGCAAAATATATTTCATGTATTAAATAAAACACACAATGCATACATCAAATAGATTTTGTCCAGAAAATTACATTGATAAACTAACTAATTATAACAAACTTGAGCTCTCTAACACAAGTATGATTATACAGCCCTTCTCATTGGTCAATACCAGCTAATAATCAACCAATCAGAGGCCTCGTATTTAAGACTAGATAACTATTTCAGAGTAACTATACTTCTATCAAGTCTTCTAAGGTTTGACCCTTACAATGCTGGAACCAAAACTGCAAAGCTTTCACCACTGAGACAGAACCAGGCCAGCTAGTGCACCCATGTAGTCTGACCAGGTCCTTTTGTGTGACTAACTACTAAATTTTCATTTTGATATCCCTAAAAAATTGATAAAGGACTGTTTCAAATAGAAAATTGACAAGTCCATTCAGCATTGCAGCATCTGTACCTCTTCTACATAGCGTTAATAAATCAATTAGACAAAAGACATTGATGCTCCGCAAAATCAATTTGAATGACTACACCATTTGAGAATAGGCGCTGTGTATTGCCAGCCAACTTCAGATACGATACATTATTATATTATTGGTACAGGACTGGCAAGTCATGCCCCACAAAAAATATATGTGTGCATATTGTAACACACAAAAGATGTGTAGGTGACTTGATGTAAGATGCTTCATGGTGAATCAGACAGACTTCAATCAAGATGCACAGCAATCTATGATCTTGATATTCAAAATACAATGCCCAACAAAATAAATTGTGAGGAATGGAATTCAGAACATTATGTTCAAACAAATAAACAAAAATCAGTTAAGGTACTTCAAATGAGTGCTGAAATTGCAAGATCTTTCAATCCAGAAGCCGATAAAGATCTAAATACAGTCAAACCTGAGTTTATGATCATCCATGAATAAAGGCCAACTTGTGAACAACAACCACTCTTCTAGTCAACATTTAGATATGTTCTTTTCTGTTATTTTTTTCAATGGGTGTATGTTTGTTTGTTTCATCGGGTTTTACGCTCCTTTTTCAACAATCAAATGAGTTATATGAAGCAGACAGCTAGTTCACCCAACCATCGCTCCTGGGAAGAACCAGTACTAGACTCCCATCCTCCGTAAGCAACTGCTCACTTTCTCACATAAAGAGACATGGTCGGTAGCTGGGCTCGGACCCAAGACCCTCTATCAGTGAGAGGTTACAGTGATTTGAAATCGGCGACCTCAACCACTCAAACAGGGAGGCGGGTATCAATGGTGTAACAATATTTCAGTAATATACAGCAACCAGTTCACCTAACCAGTTTTCTAACCAGTACTAAGTTACCCTGCCATAAGGAGCCAGCAACATATCCACATAAGGTTTTAAATCAACAATATTTGTCAAATTTTCATAGAAGGGTATGACCTCCAGCTACTTGGATTCGTACCCTGATCGCCGGAATAAAAGTCCAGCTCGCCAACCACTAGACCACAGCTGCGGGCTTATTTATTGATGTAATGAACCAAATAACATTAAGCCAATTGTGAACTGGTCGTGAAGACCACACCGCTCTCTCCAGTTGTTGTTCATTATGCACAGGTTTGACTGTATTCATTAATGGTTTTCAGTATTATGGTGTTTTGAGAGTTTTTCTGTGTTCATATTGTGTAAGTGCCTTGTTTCTTTTTATCTCACGTTGACCCTTCCCCCAGCAGGCTCATGAGGTTTACTTCTAAATGATCCGACTTTTGCAGCTGCTTGCCATTTCAATTTTGCACTGGTAATCTATTGAAATTTCAATAAAGAACTTTCATACAGCAATAATAATATTTAGCAGTTTTTCGATATTAGGTATTTAAGATTAAATTCGTACTGTATAGCAGTCAAAAAAGCAATCAATAATCAGGGTTTACTCTGTATACACTGTATAGAGTAAACCCTGATTATTGATTGCTTTTTTGTTGTTGTTGTTGTTGTTGCTGTTGTTGTTGTTTAATGGTCCATACGACAGCTATGGTTATTTCAGGGCCAACCCAGAGAGGGGAGAGAAGAATTTTCATAGTTCTTTATTGTTCCCGTCGAAAAGCATATAAACACTCCTCACCCATTTCCTGTGATTTTCTTAACACTGTACTTATCTCAATACTTGGGATGGAGAACACTGAAAAAGTGTTCTTGAAATATAGGAAGTCGAACCTGAGATTCGAAACCCTCAACCTTTTTTTCAGCAGTCTAGCGCATACTATCCACTCCTAGTCAAACCTGTTAAGGAGGAACACAGTTTTATGCACCAGTGTTTTTAGCCTATAAAGGATCATTTGCATACAGTGCCAATAAAAACAATGAATGTTAAAGGGTGACCATTATTTCATTGTTTAATCATTGTGTGGTACTATGAATTCAGTTTTTTATATATTTTTACATTCTACAACAATTTCAGACAGGAAACTAGTAAGGAAGTGGATGTATGAGAATTTCACTGTAGTTCTTATATGTCTATATTTTATACACAATGTCATAAACAAACTTTTACACAAGAGAGTATATAAAATATCTATAAACTAAGTTAACCAAATTCTAACTAAACTGTAAAACACCATAGTGAAAACACATACTAGTCAAGGTATTCACACAATATCTACATCAAGACTAAGATAAGAAAATGAATAAATTGGACAACATTAAACTGGCACTCATTTATATTTACATCTTATTTCAAATACATCACTTGTCCTGATTATCGCATTCATGTGACTGTAAGCCAGAATTTATAAGATATTAACAACAATTGGAATCTGAACGATATTTCAGCTTTCCATAGTTGTCACTCGCTCGGAGCGCATAAATTTTGATTCAGACCAAAGTACTACATTTTCAAAATCTGCCCTGCAATTGTTTAATGTGTTACCGTTCCATGTTGCTGTGCAGTGCAAGTCTGTTTAAGTTCAGCTTTCATGAGTTCTTTCAGTACCTTTGATTTAAGATTTATTTGTTAAATTCTATATGTGCCAGGTTAATATTGTCTAATTTTATAGAGTTTTTAATATAAGACTAAAATGACAATTTTCAATATTACAATATCACATTTCTATATAGGTACGACAATATCACCAAAAATTAATTAACACACAAATAATATTCTAAAACCAAATTTGATAAAAGTGAGATGACAATGACATCACCAAAATGAGATTGGTAAATACTTTAACATTGCCTCCTCCAGGAATATGGTCAGCATTGATGAGTGATTCGACTTTTGATCCAGCTGTCCAGACAGGCTTCTCGTCCACAATCTGGTAAGCAAATTGTTAGAGAAAAATAAATCAATCAGAAATAGAAGAAAAATTTCTAGCACAAGTGTGAAATCTGAAAAAGAATCTTCACTGAACCCTTATGAAGAAGTCTTATACATGAGTTTGAGAGAAAGGGAGCATGGCTGTAAATAATTCAAACTAATAAAAGAATGTAAATAAAAAAAATAGGCACTAGGAAGTTATTTATATGTGTCTTTAAATCAAAGAAAGCAAATTGTTTTAAATGCTTGTACAGGATAAGAGAAACTTAATCAGAGTGCCAAAATTTAGTACTTTAATAATTATCTTCATAGCCCTAAAGGTCTGTTTGTTTCTGGTTACAAGCTCATTAAAAATAGGGTAGTTAGGTCGGGAAATCTTTATCATTTTATCTTTTTCATTATTCTTGAAAGCTTGTGGAAAGGTGAAAAAATAAGCAAGTGGATGTACCGTTACTTTGGCCTAATTAAACATCTATGGTCACAGGGAAAATGAGGGATATATTGGGTAACCAGAAACAAACAATTTTTTTTACACCTTACATACCAAAACAAAGCTAAAAATTGTGGCTTAGCAATAAATTGTTACAATTTTGAAAAATGTCATCTTATTACTTTTCCGTATTAATTTAATCTTAAATAAAATCCTGGATTAAAAAAAAAAACAGATTGAAAAAAAGCATACATATTGAAAAGAGTTGTTGGCATGTGAATGAATAATTTGGATTGCAGACAATCACATCTATCTATAAATACACTTGACATAGGAGGTAATAAAGGTGTTAGATGTCTGAGAGAAAAGGCAAGTGTACAATCAGAATTGAATTGAATAGAATTAAAGGTTACAAGAATTTATAAACATAAAGTGTTAAACATATTAGATAATTACTTAATTAATTTGTACTAATCTTGGCTCTTTTCATTAAAAATTTATAAATCTGTGTTACATTGATTATCATGATTTTTATCCATTACCAAGCAAGCCCCTAACTGAAGAAACCAACTTAATGATCCTATTACATGTAATGCAGATATTTACAAAAAGTAATTAATGTTTTTTTCTGAAATTAATTTGAGACATTTTGACTCATAAAAGTTCTGACTTGCGGTGTCAGTGAATTCAATGACCCAAACAAGGCTACCGTAGGGAATGAACCAATTCTATCCTTTGAAACAAAACAATACAAGGGTGAAAGTTGAATTTCTTTTTAAAAAAATTAAAAACTAAGCTTCATTGCACAAGAACAATAATACTGGCTCATTAATAAGCCGGAAAAAAATTAATTAATAACTCCAGAAAACTTTCAATAATGGCAATAGAACATAAACAAACCAGGGCTGTGAACAGAAAATTGTGAATCAGCCAAAAAGTACAGCTAGGGGTCATGGGGGGTGTATTTCTTTCTCAGAATTGAAGAATATGGCCATTTTGAATGGTTCGACAAACCCTGAAAAAACAAGCAATAATGATTGGAATATAATCTATAAAATGAGATTATTGATTGGCCAAATATGACATCCTGAATATTGCCTAAAATTGAAACAACTTTGGAATTAAACCAGATAACAAGCCGACTAAAGATCAGAGTTACCCCCCCCCCCCCCTTACTCCCCCCACACTGAAAATTTTCTCCTCAAATTTACATTGATCTCAAAAATGGTCCTGGCAAAAAGGACCCTTTGAAATATCAACAGCCCTAATTAACTTATTGAAAAACATTAATGGAGTATAAGTACCACAGTGTAATAATGACCAAACTGATTGACAAAACAACATCATAACTACAGGAAAGTATGTATACAGATTGTGCATGGACATTTCTATGAAAACATTTCTATATTAAGTAATATATATCATACATGAAAACTTCAGGTGACTTCAGGTCCGGTAATCAAAAATCTTTTAATTCCATCTTTACACTCAAATCTTAGTATTCACTGGAATATTTCTGAGATTTCTTTCGAATGCTGTATTGGTCATGGTTGCATGGTTTCAAATTGAGCGAACACTCAAACTTTGCGAAAACTTAGTGTTTGCCCCACTTTCTTATTAGTGACAAGGATTTTTTTGATTTTTTACTTCTAATCTGAATAAAATATAAAACCAATGTGCTAACTTCTTAGTTTCGAAAACCCAATTAGTACACACTGCACATGCACAGCACTTGTTATTATGCAAATTTGGGTGTTCTTCATAATAAAAAGACTACAGTCACTACCGCTCCTTTAAGCTGTTTTATTTACAAAGAACACCCAAATACGCACTCTAACCTATACTTAGAGATTGAGGAAATATTTTTGTGAACGTGGGTTGAGGCAGTATCTACACCTAGTACCGTGGCCGAGTGGTTAGGGTGTCCGCCTTCGGAGCGGGAGATCGAAGGTTCGAACCCCAGTGGAGACTGGGTCAGAACAGATGCGGTCGGTTGGTGAGCTGCCAGCTAGTTAAATAATGGTTACCGTAGGTCCATCTCAGCCAGGCGCCCAGCCAAATGAGAAGGGATTTGGGAGGTACTGTGCGAACAAAAAGATAGGGTGTCTCATAAGCCAACTTGGCTGACCCTTTCAATAGGGGTGACACTATAATAAACAAAAACCTTTACCTTTTTACCTAACATAAACGTAGTAGTCTTTATTGATTTACTATATAAATGTAGGCAACCTGGCCTGAAGTCACTCATAAACTAACATGTAACTGTATCATATACTACTAAGATGTTGATATGATATTAATTTGTACATTTTTAAATATGCCCATTACCCCTAATCATCAGTTAGCACTTTAATATTCATCTTCCAAGCACTAGCATTCTGTTCTATTCCATTAAACAAGTAATTGGTATGTTCACCCAAAAAACTAAACTAATGTTTTTCTGGTATTGTTTTTTAATAATAAATTTTATCATCATTTTAAATTCTATTAACTCTATAAAAGGGAAGAAATTGAGTTTGCAGACCAGTCTATAAGAATGGTTTGTGATTGGTCAATTTCGAATTTTGTCCCCAAAAAATAGACCAATCATAAGGCTGAGGTATAGACAGGTCTTCAATTCTTCTTTTTGCATCTGAACCATGTATGTCACTAAATGTAACAATAAAATATCAAAAGAACTTTTCTGTATCTAAAATAACAAGATTCACAGCAAACAATGCATGACACTAAATAGTTTACCACCATACTAAATGTCCAAACTATAGAACACAAACATGGGTAAAGATGACTACAACGATATTCCAATAAAACTATTCATCATTACTTTAACTTTGCCTCCTCCAGGTACATGGTCAGCATTGACAAGAGATTCAACTTTAGAGGACACAGTCCAGACTGGTTTCTCATCAACGATCTGTTAAATAATGTCCACAAATATTTCAATCTTATCCAAATCTAAGTAATCATACAATAAGCACATTTAAACCTCAAAATAAAGACCATATTTAGAACTTAACAAAATAAGGTCTCAATATTGAGGTGGTATAATTATCATGTTGATATAAATACAGTCAAACTTGTGAACAAAGGCCAACCTTCTGGAATGACAAAATATGGCCTTTATTTGGAGGTCGTTTTGTTCTAGATAATCAGTGATGGTTTTTTAAAGGAATGGCCTCTATTCAGAGGGCACTGCTAACACAGGTTTTACTGCACATGAAGTATTGAAAACCACTTTGAAGATAAGTGGATGTTATAATGAGATGTTTTCAATATTAAAGTGATCTCTAAGTGAGGTTATACTGCATAAGGGTTGTTACACACACAATTAAATAATGCACCATACAGAATTTAAGCTGCATTTTCAAATTTGTCTAACACCCCACATTTTTTATTTATAAATTTATGCAGTATAACCATTCATCAACACAGACAGTCATAGCTGCCAGTAATCAATGTAATGTCTATCAAAACTGGGTAATTAACCTGTCCTTAAAAAAGTCTTGGTTTGTTGATACAAGACCCAAACTTTTTACATCGGGCAGAAAGATAAATATTAAATAGTTTTTGTTATTAATCTTTTATTTTTGTACTTAAAACAAAAAGCTGGATAAAGAATAAAAAAAGCATTTGTCAAAATTGATTAAAAAAATCCTTCAAACCAACAATTTTTTAAGGAAAGCCTTCTCCAACTTTCTTTCGATATTTTGCCAAGTTTTCCCAGTTTTCAACTTAAATGTCGCAATTTACTTCTTACACACAGCACAGACAACATTGAACCATTAAGGGTATTCATGTATCATTATAAATGCATTTAATTTACCTAAAATGCAAAATATCAAAATGCAAAGGAATTGGCACACAATGATAATGATCACTTGTACCAGTTAAAATATCATACTGTATCATAATGTACTTGATAAAGTCATTACATGCCGAAGCCCTTTGAAGAAAAAAAGCATTGCAGCTGTCTGACTTATACACATATATTAATAATAATGATAACGCAACTGATGATGAAAAAAAACTTTCCCCTGTTGCCCTTGTCAAAACACTGTAACAAACAAACAGTTAATAAAATTTTATCATCCTTTGTTTATCAATTAGTAAATTAGTTAAGGCCTAATTTAAAACGAACAGTGTTCAGTAACTGACAAAATGTCTTAAATCTGGGTATTTAAGAGGGAATATTCACAATAGACAAACCGGTACTGTTTTTCAGGAAAACAATGGAACAGCCACATAATTTTTTAAAGAATAAGACAAAAAGTTTGTACATGCAGGTATATTGCAAATTCCATAGAATCTAATTTCAATTTAGGCCTTGTATAATTATCTAATCTGTAAACAAGTTAAAACACTGTATTTCAAATTAAAGAGAGTATACATATGACAAATTATGACCATTTTATAAATTCATGCACCAATTATCTTAATGAATTATTAGATGAAAGAAGTAAGCATGTAGAAGGCAATGATAGAACTGATGAACTTCAAAAATGATGATAAAAGTATAAAAGATAGAAAGGAATCAAAACAAAATAACTTTAATATGACAAAGACATATTTGAAACATTGAAACAAATCACTAAGGACCTTTTCGAAGGATATATCATTTGAACACATTTTTTAGAAAAGGTATTAACAGTAAATTAACTGGAAGATACTGATTGGAAATTAACTTGAAGATACTGATCGGAAATTAACTGAAAGATATCAATCGGAAATCAATAGAAATAGAAACAAAATTATTGGAAATCAACAAAAACTAAATGGAAAATTAGTATGAATTAAGTATTAGTAAACTGATGAGTCATGCCTTCCATTCTGTCTGGCATTAAAATAACAAGTAACCCTTTTTTGTGCACAGAACAACAAATAAATGATTTCATAAACAGGATTTACGAATTTTCAACATTGCCTCACAATAATGAAAATTCCAACCTACTTTTACATTGCCACCTCCGGGGGAATGGGTAGCATTTTCTAATGATTTCACACGTGATGTTGTTTCCCACTTCGTCTTTTCATTAAAAACCTGTTTAAAAAGACAAATCAGCAAGAACAGGTTAAATCAAGTTTTGTAGGTGGGGAAAATGACAGACGAGAAGGTTTAAGAATGACATGTGATAGTGAAATAAGAAACTGCATGTACATGTTATGTAATACAGTTATAATGAAAGATCAAGTAAGCATTGGTAATTTTTCTGTCAATTTCTAGTGACAAATCAATACTTGATCATATCAATCATCTTATCTCTAATCTATAAACAATTGACTACAATGTGGTCTTTACACTATCAAATATGTCAGAATAAATGCCCCAAACTAAGGGGGAATTTATCTGGCAATGTACGGTTTATCAGATCACAAAATAGCAAGAAAATCAACCATGCAGCAAGCATAACAATGCAACATACAAAATCCCTCAGCAAGTTGGCATGAAAAGCAAAAATAAATATGAATGCATCATGTTTAAATCACTGTCATAATTATGCTCTCCTAGATCAGCAAAGCATCAATGAAAATGTACAGAAAAATAAGCGACAAATATTGCATATCTTAGAGGCCACTACACTAGAAGACAGTAGTGTTTTTAGGCTTTTGAAGTCTTGAAGTAATGAAATACATTGTAAACATTTAAAGCAAAAAGTTTTCAACATCAAGGACATGGTGCTCATTACTGAAAGAAAATCCTTAACTAATATACCAGTCATAAATAAAAAAAGAATATACATTTATTTCTTGTAAAATGGGAACAAAAAGTGTCCTGAAAGGGTCAGTCAGAGTCAGATTTTGCTCTAATATTTCATATCAATGTGGCTCCATCCGTAGAACCCAATACAATGTATTGGTAGTGTGTGTTATATTTTCATGTCCAATTATGCCCCTTAATACTATAACCATAGAATTTATGATAGAAAATAAGCAAATATAATGGAAAGAATCAAAGAGTTATTTACCTTGATATCACCACCACCAGGTTTGTGTTTTACTTTGTCCATTGAACCAACCTTAGACCTGGCAGAATCTTTGAATTCTAGCTTCTGTGTTTCTATCTGGATTTGATACAAATCATCAAAAATGTTAAGAGAATAGAACCAAAAATATCATATATATAATTATATCAATATCCATGTAGAAAATCTATTAGGATCGGTGAATAAATGAAGGCGCTAGAGTGTAAACAAGCTAAAATATAGCAAATTTTCAAAGTCAAGGGCCCATAACTCTTGAAGTTCTGGTCCGATTCCGCCCATAATCGAACTTGTCCAAGATCTTTTGGTTGTACATTGTACTCATTTACTGAAAATATGATTAGGATTGGTGAATAAATGAAGGCGCTTTAGTGTAAACAAGCTAAATATAGCAAATTTTGTAATTCAAGGGCCCATAACTCTAGAAGTTATTATCAGATTTTGCCCATAATCGAACTTAGCCGAGACATTGTGGCCATATACATTGTGAGCAAGTTTAATCATGATTCGTTAAGAGCTGCGGATGCTAGAGTGTAAACAAACTAATGTGGATGCACAACGGACGCCGGACATTCAACGATCCTAAAAGCTCACCTGATGAATCAGGTGAGCTAAAAAAGGGCTTGTTTCGTCGGTAATTATTATCTTGGGATAATATTAGCAATTGCTTGTTTTTTTGCATATTTTTTATAACAAGAAGCTAACGGGACTTTAATGTTTTCATTTATTCCTTGTCAGTCAATACTTTTAGATCCATATTACAATTTTGCTTGTATATGTCTCAAATTTTGATATTAGTCGCAGCTCCTATTATAAATCTCATTTATGCATAGACCCTCTACTCCATAATATTTCCAAACAAGTATTTCATTACATTTAATACCAAACCCAGCTTAACTATATCTTGCAAAATTCATTACCAAAAACAGTATTTCATTATATAACCAAAAATAGGACCAGTATTTCGTTATAACACCAAAAATAGTATTTCGTGATAACACCAAAAATAGTATTTTGTTATAACACCAAAAATAGTATTTCGTTACACATGTACTACCAAAAATAGTATTTCGTTATACATGTACTACCAAAAATAGTATTTCGTTATAACACCAAAACAGTAATCCATAATATGAATTACTACAAATATTACATCAGTAAACTATAAAGAGGTTATTGAATGATACCTTTTTATCTCCACCACCAGGCTTGTGTTTCATATTAGCTGTTGAACCAATTTTAGACTGGGCTTTGACTTCAACTTTCTGATCCAAAATCTGTGAGAAAAAGAGAAACAGTCTAATTAAAATCACATCATATAAATAACAACACCATTCCACTGATCTTTTCTGCTCAGAATTGTCTAAAATGTACAATGTATTCATAAGTTATTGAAGAATGCATGAAGAGAAAAGGATATGAGCAGTGTCAGATGAAACATAATCATTTTTTAATTGTACCCAGGTAAATTTGATGTAATATATCTTTAATCCCCATAATGACTCCTACATGTATAATGAGCTAAATCATTGACCTTTGAACTAATCTGACACTGATCATATATATTAATGACTTTTGATAGATGTTTTATTTTTTAGAAAGTTTCTGTTTTAGAAAATATATGGATGCAGATAGCATGCAAACAATTATTCATACAATGTATAAGAAAATGAAATGAAAATTGGAAAAAAATTAAATGATGGTATTAAATGATTTTGTATAATTAAATGATGAAGTACATGTAATATGTGAAAACAAATGATATATTAAACTAAATGCTCTATATATGTCTATCATACACTTTGTTCTAAATAGCTCCCCTGTTCCTCTCACACATAAAAATCACACCACTGACTACTCAGGGCCGTAGGAACCAAGGGGAGGGCTAGGTGGAGGGGCCAAGTCCCCCAATATTTTTGTCTGTAATGGTTATTGAAAAGGTCTATAAATAATTCCCCCCCCCCCAAATTTGTCAGACAAAATCTAAAATCACCACCCCAAATCTGATATTGGCTTCCTACAGACCTGCTAACTACATTACATAATTAACTCATATATGGTATACTTATATACATGTATAGATAAACGGGAAAATAGGGTAAGTTGAGACAATTACAAATATCTTACCATAATACAGACAAGGAAAATAAATGAAAATATTCTGTTACTTGACAGACAAAAACAGGGTTTATTTTACACTTACATTATATGAATAAAAACAATAAATTACTGTAATATCTTTTATGATTTGTAAATCAAAAAAAAATATCTTAACACAAAAAACCACCACCATTTTACAACAAGCCATACACACAATGATACAAACTAAAATATCTTATTTAAACAAGACTTAGTGGAATTATTGTTAATCATTAATCAAACATACCCAGTGTAAAAACTACCTTACCAATCAAAATAATCAGGTTCAATTTTTTCCAAGAATTTAATATACATCAGAGGTAATTACTTATTATAATCTACTTAGTTGTTCTTTGATTGGTTAACTTACAGGACAAATATCAAGAAAATTCAGCCAATGAAATGGTTTCAACTGGATAGAGAAAATTACAGTCACAGCACTATGCCTGGTCCTATTTGTGTTACCTTTTCCCCACAGAAACTATAATTGATATATTCCAACCAAATACTTAACCAAAACAGCAAAGACTAGAATTATGTTCAATTTGTACAACTGCTTTTTCGAAGAAATCAAGACAGACTTAAAGGATTTTAAATATCAAAAGAAGTATTCAAACAGTTGCAATACAAGCCCATTGGTTTAACAGCAAACACTGTGAGGCTATGTGACTCAATTACTATAATGTCTCCTCCACCGGGTTCATGGCGGGTGTTATCTAGCGAGTTAACTCTGGAAGTGGCTGACCAGCTAAGTCTTTCATTTAATACCTAAATAGATAAACTTACATACAGCACAAGGATAGAGACTCTATTAATACCACTGAGTTTGAAATGCTTCAAACTAATTTAATTGTCCAGTAAAACAAATTAGACACATACCAAAACCAACAAGGAATAATCTAAGACTGGCTCTACACAGCAAAATCTCAGTATTTAAACCCTTTCTAAGGACCAAAGAGACCATAAATCGAGGGCTCAGTGCAACACTGTCGTAACTTGTTCTTATTTCCATATGAGTTACGACAGTGTTGCGTTGAACCCTCAAAATGAGGTTTAACTGTACTGCAATTTGAGCAACAGGTCTTGATCTAATTACACCATAAGTAATGGAAGATTGACTTACGACAGCAAATAACTGCCTTGAATAACTAGCCGCTTATGATAGATTTTACTAAACTTTTTAAAAACAACATTTTCCTAAATCTCTAACACCATCTTTAATGCAATACAACAAATGGGAAAACAGACAAAATAATTAATTCACATAAATTTTACAGACTGGTTTTCTAATTAAATAGACAATACAAGGAAGAAATGTGCTCTATTAACCCGCTATAAGCTAGACTGTGCACATAAGAACAGATCATACTTTAACATTACCACCGCCAGGGGAGTGACTGTAGTTGTCAAGGGATCCGACACGGGAGTGGGCAGACCATGATAGTCTTTGTTTAACCACCTGTTAAAATGGTAGATAACATTAGAGTAAAGATAGGCTTTAAAAACATTTTAACAATAGTGTGAAACAGGCTTTGAACTTGAGAAACTTTAAAATCTCACATAAGTGTAAAAGAGGCTTAAAATTTTAATTTAATGATAGCATAAAACAAACTAATTAAATCTAAATGTCATCTACAATATTTTTGTTAAAGCGGCAGATATGATGTAAATGCAATCTAATTAAAACATGAACCCCAGCTGACAACAACAACTTTGTGATATTAAACTGCATTATTACATCTACCATATATGAAATTTCTCAGCTACAACCTGAACACCTGTCAAGAAAGTCACAAAATGTGTGGGCAACAATATGATATAGAAAAACTTGCATCGTGAAGAAATTAACTGTCTATGTCAGCATAAAGCTGTAAGACAAAAAAGAAACTAACATCGACAAAATGACATTACATTTAGTTCTCATGGTTAAAACAAATTCATGAGAAGTAAGTAACCTTATAGAAGCAAAAAAACAGTGAAATACCAGACACACTTATGAATATTGTATGAGAAATAATTAATATTATCAGCCAATAATGGGAAAACAAATATCTCTAACAGTAATTCAGACACCTGAATGTTGAATGTAATAAAATATCTTTTGTATGTAAGTTTTGTTTGGATGCGTTTAATGCCGGTTTTCAATGATATTTCATTTAAATATGGCCGATTTGTATGATAGACCCATACATAAATAATACACAAAATTTGGTAGTTTTGTCACATAGATACAATGAATATTTCTGTATTTATCAATCATCCTTGATTATTGCTATGCAAGAAATGTACCAGTACTTGCACATAAAATGAGGAATGTATAAAGAACCCACAGGGACCAAGATTCAAATCTATAACCTATAAGGTCAGGATTTCAGTGCTCTTGCTCTGGACAACAATGTTAACTTCCATTTGTTACATTCATTTCATTGTAATATTCTTAGTACATACCATTTACAATGCTAAACAGGTTTGTTTTAGATTTTTAAGTTTAATAATTAATATAAAAATGTCCAAACAGGAACTATAGAAATCTGATATACATCAGTTCTATAGATGATGTGGACATGGTTTATATTTCGGAATGATAGCATTTACAGGTGTGACTATAGCAGTGAAGTTTTTGGGGTGACTAATTTGGGGGCCAAATCTTGGCACATTCCCCTGTCAGAAAAGTTTTCCCCATAATCATAAAATATTCCCTTTCTTTAGCAATCAAGTTTACAACCTATTGGTAATTAAATGTAGCGAGAATGTGTGTGCTTTGTCATTTTATTTTCGCTCAAAATGGAATTTTCCCCTTTCTAAAGGTCCCCATCACCCTTCCCCTGAAGGTGAATAAAAATGCTGGATGAACAAGATGTGTTTTTGAAATACATTGCCCCTCTCTGGGTGACCTTGACCTACTGACCTTAAAATGCACAGGTCCTGTAGATGTTACCATGAGGAACCAACATAATCTTGTGAAGTTTGATGACTCTAGGTTGAAGTCTTTGATTTTATAAGCAAGGTTAAAGTTTGGTACAAATAAACAGATAGACAAACAGACAGACAGGCCAAAAACAATATGCACCCGATCTATCAATACAGGGGCATAAAAATATTACGGATGATATTGTTCAAACAAAGAGCTAGATTACAAAGAAAGCTATATAATATGATATATATTTGAAGCACAAAACATTCAAGCAATATTCTAAGTTTCTGTCACCATATCTGCAGCCAATTCTTTCTTTGGGTCAGGTATCAATTCTTCCGCAGTATTTCTATTGTCCTTTGTGCATACAGCAATGTTCTCTTTCTCAACATTCACACTACCAGTATAATGTCGTCCTTCAGGTCCACCAGTCTTAGTTCCACACTTGTTTGTAAACTGTGCACAATGTTTATTTCCCTCACTCTCTGTCTTGATGTCATTTCGATTAAAATTATTCAAATTATCCAGTGCACTTGGCTTTACACAATCTGGTGGCTTTTGTTGAACAAGATGCACTGAGTTCTTCTCCACATCTCTGACACTCACCTGATCCTTTTGACTAAGAACAGATCTTTGAGAAGCACAGACTTCATCTCGAGCTCTACCTTTCTGCTTTGACATCTGCACATTTTCTAATGATCGAGAATGTGACTTTTTCATCACTACAGCATATTCAAACTTATCATGTTCTGGAGCAACTTTTAGTGAACACGATCTACCTAATGAACTGTTATTATCAGTCAAGTCCGCTCTTTCTTTAACATTTGGAAAACTCTGCTGAAGAATGTCAATCTGTTCTTGCCGTATCTCTTTCAAAGGGCTGGTATGTCTCTGGTCCATCTTATACCTAAACACAGTAGTTTGAATACCCTTATGAATCTTTGGTGCAGCATTTACTTTTAACTCAGCAATACTTGTGTAATTATGTACATCATCTAAACTCCATTCAAACTCCTTATCAGAGTCAGAATCATCAGCTACAGAACTTTCATCAGATGCTACTTCATCATACACATATCCATCATTGGTAATACCTTCTGAAAATGTAGAATTAATTTTGGTATATTTAATGCAGGGTTTTGGGTGATCATAAACAGCAGTCAATTCATTAGTTGGCATGTTTGAACTAAGAACATCACTGTTATCAACAGGAATTACTGATACCCATTGAAACCTTTCAGAATGCGTTTTCTGTTCATCACTAAGGTTATATGTCACAGAGAGATTACAGGGTATTTCATGGTAGTGGGATTCTTCAGGGAAATCAAACCAGTGTTTTACAGGATATTCAGAATCAAGTAAGTTACTTGGTGTCTCTAGCTGCAATGATTCTGTTACAATGGCATTGGTGTCAGATTTAGAATCTGTCTGTTTACACAATGATTTATCATTCACTTTTGTAAAGTTAGATTCTTTCTGCCTTTTGTAAATAATTTGCTTTCTTTTTTCTTTCTTGGCATTGCCCAAAACAACATGTCTGTCAGCTTCATAACGTTGTCCAGTATGAGCACTATCATCAGACATAATTCCAATTTCATTTTCTTCTTCTGTGGATGAATGCTTTATTTCCTTTTCATTCAAATGATAGTTAAAAACCAAATCTGAATCATTACTGCTGTTATCAGAATAAGAAAGTCTACAATTGGCCACAGGCTTCTGTTTCGTGTGCCTTGGTTTTGTATGAAACATGGCTTTTATTTTACTTACAAGTCCTGACTTTCTTTCCACTATGCCAGTGTATTCACTTTTCTTCGCAGTTTCATTCACATCATCTGTTTCAATAGAGCTAGTACATTCACTGTGATCAATTCCAACCTCATTCAGTGGAATGTCATGATAGATTTGACTGTCATTAAAAAGCAATTCCAGTGGTTCATCCAAAGTACTTTTATCATTAACCTCTTGCCATTTATAACCATTGTCTTGATCATCCCTTGTATCATTATCATCATCACTTTCAGCTTTATTGGTTAAACTAGGTTGATAATTAACATTAGTGTTTGTTTTAACTGATATCACTTCATTAATTTTATCATTGGTTACATTTATTTTTCCCGCTACACAAATATCATTCTCGTCAAGGTTTTCATGTTCACCGATATTTGCATGAAGTTTTGGGGGCAATGGTGGTCCTTTTTTCCAATCCAAGTCATATGTTTCATTACAATGAGTTTTGACATTGACAGAATGATCATTTAGTTCCTTTTCAGCATCCATCACAACTTCTTTATCTTTCATTAAAATATCATGAAAATTAATTAGTTCAGCACGATTTATTTTATTAGATTTATCTTCAACTACATCACAAAAACCTAAATGAACTTGATTTTCTTCCAGGTTAGTGTCATTCAGTTCAACTTCAATTAATGCATCATCATTAAGGCAAGCATGATCTAATCCCATCCTGGTATCGTTAAGTTCATCTTCAATGACTTCATCAATTTGTTCTTGATTCATTTTGTATTCAATCAATTCATTTCCATTGAATTCAATTTGCCTTAAATTAGTTTGGACTGGATTAGAATCAGTTCTAGCTGCATCACTGACAGACTGGTACCCAATCTCAAGGACTGGATCAGAATTAGTTCTAGCTAAATCACTGACAGACTGGTACCCAATCTCAAGGACTGGATCAGAATTAGTTCTAGCTAGATCACTAACAGACTGGTACCCAATCTCAGGGATTGGATCAGAATCAGTTCTAGCTGCATCACTGACAGACTGGTACTCAATCCCAAGGACTGGATCAGAATCAGTTATAGCTGCATCACTGACAGTGTGGTACTCAATCTCAGGGACTGGTTCCAGTATTCTACAAGGAATGAAAGAATAATTGACTGGTTCAACAACCCTGTCTAAAGCTAACACAGTGTCCTCTTTTCCATTACCACCATTTGTCAATGAAATACTTTTAGTTCTTCTGTGGGAAGCTGAATCAGCTTTCCTGTTCTGTGTCTTGTTTGGTGTCTTAAAGAAAACAAATGGAAAATACACAGATTGTAAAAATAAACTTGATAGATTAGGTATTAAAATGTAATTAAATTTAGAAGCTAATTTCAGTGGGTTTAATGCCATTTTTTCATAGAAGGGTATGAGCTGCAATGACCAGGATCAAAACAGAAATCGCTGGGTTACAAGTCCAGCTCACTAAACCCTGAACCACAGCCATGACTCAAAAGCTAGAACTAACTTATTGCATTAGGTAAGTATCATACTACGGAACAAGTTATTGTTTTAGTTAAGTTTGCAGAATCACATTGTAAAGTTCTTATGAGTTTGCAATGACAAACAACAAACATTAGAAAATGTTTTCTCCAACAAATGTGTAGTTAAAATACTGAATATAAAAAAAATATGGAATTTGCAAAAATGTACCGTAACTTACAGTATAGCCAGTCATTGTCATGGATTCTTCGTCATAATCCATGCTGCGGTGTATTTCAACAATGCACTCCTGTATTACATTGAAACATTTCTATTAATAATATACATATGTAAATTCAGTAAAAAGATACATACAGTGATGTCAATTTGTTCTTTTGACTGTTGTATCATTAAAACTTCATACAATATACAGAAAAACCCATGGAAACCAGACTCCCTGAAAAATGAAATTCTTTGAAAATCAGAATTGTTCAAGTCCCATTTTCTTCAAAACCAGAATTCTAAGAAACAGGACATTAGGAGTCCAGACATTAGGGGTTTTACTGTACTACCTTTTCTAACACTTACTTTCTAGAACTTTTTTTTGTCAGACTTCGCATTTAAAGATTCACGCAGTAAATATATGAAGCAATTCACACAAATATAAGAGATTTAACACATAGTATTTAGAAGCTTAGAATATTTTGTTTCACAGCACAGGGCAGTATATATGAAGATTATATCGAGGGTTCAACGCAACAGTGTCGTAACTCATATTGAAATAAGAACAAGTTACGTCAGTGTTGCGCTGAGCCCTCGATATTTGTCACACATCATGCAAAATTGTACAAATAATATATTAGATGCACTAAGTGGATTTTTAAAGTATAGATATGATAAAATTCAAAACTGTACTCACCAACTTTTTCAACTGTTGAAAAACTCTTGAGTTGTAACATCAAAGTACCGATATAACAACCTGATCTCATACACTTCTTAATAACAAAGTTACTCAAGATTAATAATTTAATAAGTAAACTTAATTAACTTCTCCATGGAAATATGAAAATGATCGTGATATACTGGCCATGGGTGAAAACTTAATTATAAATGTCAAAATAAGAAATCTTGAAAACAATAAAAAAAACAATTTAGTCCAGACCAATGAAAAAAACAGAAATTCTGGAAAATAACGGAAATTTAAATCCATGCATTTGAGTAAAACTGCAAATACAGAATTTTGCAGACACATAAAAAAATGAGTACTACACTTTATATACATTTTACAAAAATAAATTATCATTTACAGAGTTCTGAATGGATTATTACACATTTCACAAGCAAATCTCTCATACATCAAGTTGTAGCTCACAGATTTTACAGTAAATTACAAAGGGAGACAAATCAGACAATAATGTTATATAAATCATGTTTTTAAATGAGTTATCTCCCTTGATTAAAAAAGTGAGAATAAGAATGTGAATTTAGTTTTGATCGACCTGATGTGAAGATAATAAGAAATTAATTGAGACAATGTAAAGTATGAGTCATTAGATGTTGCAAAAGAAGTGTTAATATAAGGGAAAAAAATGAAACAAAAAATTGATGAATCAGTATTTTTAACCCATAACCTGCTGAATGGACTTGACCAGCTTCCATTTTAGAATAGTCCATTATCAATTTAAGGAATATCACAATAAAAATTTATTAAGTTAGTCACCCACCAGTTAAGTGCCTGGTCAGACTGTATGTTGTGCTGACCTGACTTTATCCTGGTGGTAAAAGCTTAGCAGTTTTAGTTCCAGCATTGTAAGAGTTAATGGTATGAAAATGAGAATGATGTTATTGTATGTAGCATCCTGTGACATCAACCATGGAGCTACAATAAACAACACATAATCCACAATATTTATATATACAAATACAACCAGCGTACTTTGACATTTCCTCCACCTGGGGAGTGGGACGCATTCTTTAAGCTTCCAACTTTGGATTCTGTCTGCCAAATTAATTTCTGTGACTCTATCTGTAGAAATACAAATTAAAACAAACACAAAAGAGTATTAATAAGGGTTCTAAATGGAATAAATAAATGCAAATGCTTATTTCAGAATTATACTTAATAGTTACCTTAAACATATTATCAAGAATCAAAATACATGTATACAAATCTTTCTAAAATTTGATACAATTTTGTTGTGTTAACTATAAGCACCACACATTGATATAGTATTACATTTTGTATACATAAAATGGTAATATTGAATATATACATGTAGATCTATAAAGCAAGTCTTAAAAATTATCAGAAAAAATGATGTCAAAGAAAAGTCAGATTTTGATTTATGATTGCTATAAATAATATTTAGTAAACAAAGCATTAAGGTACTTCTTTGATACATTTGGACAAGTTCATAAAACCTAGTCAGTAGTGCAGGCTGGTCACATGATACCTTTTTTGTCAATTTGGGGCAAGAGCATTGGGTCCCTTAGCAAAGGATGTACTGTGTCCCTTTTTGGACCTTTTAAGAGACAAATCTAAATAACCTTACATCCTGACTTTTCTTTGACTACATTCAGTACTTTTTTATCATTATAATAAATAGACACACCATGCAGCAGAATGTCTCATTGTCTGAGATACAGTAAAAGCAACACACTATCACCATCTTAATCATACTTACATTGTTAAAAAAAAAATCTCAACATTTCACAGCTTTTTTAATGTATTATCATAATTATCAAGTCAATTGATAAAAGATCATTTCATACTAATCAGTTTGTGATATTAATAAAATATGCATTTTTATGATTTCTGATGTTTTTTTACCACACACAGTAAAACCTGTGCTAGTGGTAACCTTCAAATAAAGGCCACACTGTGAATAAAGGCCACATTTTGTCTTTCCCATGTGAACTTAAAGGCTTTGTCCACATGTTTGACTATACTTGGATTGCCATCAGAAAATGACACAAAATGTAATTAAAAATCAATGTATTATCGGCTATCATTTAACTTAACATTAGTAATTCTCATTTAGACTTAAATAATAGTGTAATGTCTATAGGTTTATTCCTGTAGTCAACATAAACAGGCCTGACAGTAGAATCCTATGCTGCCACCATGACTAACAGGTAGAAATATTACAATATGGACACCTATTTTAAGGGTTTAGCTAAAAATAACCTTCATATGAGTCTGGCTCAATTTGTAGCTAATTGCAACCTAAATCACGAATAGCTTTACAATAATCATTGATCAGTTCCATTCTTAAAATTTAATCATTTGACAATCCATTGACAATGCAAATTGTTTTCATTTAATTAATGTAACATCTTACTTTTTTATCACCCCCTTTAGGCTGATGATGTATTTTGTCCTTGGACCCAACTTTACTGGATACTGTTGAGAAGTCTACCTTTGCATTCAGCACTTTGATCTGCAAGAAAAACAAACATCTGAATTATGAACAACAAACATATTCAAAATATTATTGCTCAAGTCTGCAAGTGGTGTCTTGGACTTCCATTTACAATACTTAACAGTCCAGTAAAGGAAGCAGCTATATACTGCTGGTATGCTTACTTTTCAGTGGGTTTAATGCTGTTTGTCAAATATATAAGGCAGCCTGTTAACCAAACCAGTTTTCCTGGTCTGCATTCTAACCAGCACTAACTTACCCTTGTACAAACAAGATGATTCCAGAACATTGATAGATCAGTGCTTACAAGCAAATATTTTATCTCATGAAAAAATGTGACAAAAAATAAATTGCTATCGAACGTTTTTGTCATCAAAGAAGTTCAAATCATCTAATAATTCACACATTAATTATGCATGATAGCTTACAACGTTGAATAATTACATTATTAGTACAATATTAATGCAACTTAACATGCATTAAATTCCCTGGACATGGTCTGTAGTTTACCCGAAACCAGACTAGAAAGAAATTCAAAGAAACATTTATCTTTCATTGCAACTGTACTGTCATAAATATCACAAATTAATATAATTAAATGTGTCATTTCTAGAGTTAAGTTTTATTTTCTAATTCACAGGGGTTTAACATCGTATCAATAGTCAGCATCATTTTGCAACTTTTCTAACTTAATAGAAAAGAACGACCCAAGGCATACACCAGGATATAACCATCGACCTTCTATAAACCAGCTGAACAGCTCCCTAACATGTGAAATTTGTTTGGTCCCTGGTGGGATTCAGGCTCACAGCAGTGAGGGGCTAGTGTCAAGGGTCAAATTTCTATGAGTATTTCATGTGGAGAAGTTAGAAGTTACTTGCGGAGGACAAGGTAAGTATTGATATAAAACCCAGGAACAATTATTGTTAGATAACTGCATGTTTGTGAAATACTGTTGAAGGAGTTAAACCAAACAAACATTTATTTATAATTTATTTCTTATAATTTTATGCAAGCACTTCTCATTGAGCTGCAAGTCGTATTGGTATAAAATTATGACAGATAAAACTAGTACATACATTTCCTCCTCCAGGTGTGTGTTTTACATTATTCAGGGAACCAATCTTAGATTGCACAGCTTTTGTATTAGGTGTGGGTGGTTTGGGAGTAGATGGTTTCTCTGAAATAAACAAAACAACTAAAGAAGATGCATTACAATACAAAGGGCAAATAGCTTTATACGTAGTGAACAAATAACTTCATATGTAGTGAGCAAATAGTTTTATACATATAGCTTTATACCAATGACTACTTTGAATGTTGACACTTTCTTTGACATTTACAACAACAATATACAATGCATCAGAACACAAACAGAATGTAGCTTTACAGAAATAATGCAGTCCTTTGCTCCAACCTGCTAGCCCTAAATCCAGGGCAAGTAAATTTCTGATTTGGCTAGCAACTTGATTCAATTTTACACCCTTAAATGTTTACACGCCCATGCACTGACACATTGTGTGAATAAAAATCAGACTGACAACAATTAATCTCATAAAAGTATGCAAAATATGGAACTTAGCATAAAAAGTCAAAAACATGACAACACATGTGGTTTTCAGTCAATTTAACTGACATTAAATTTTTAATGCTATATGTATTACAGATGAATAATTGGTAAGGAAAAGGGTGGATGTTACAAGACATTTTTCAGTTAAGGCGTAAATAAGATTGTTTGTTTGTCTTCACTCTATTTGAGTTCATGGTTTTACTGTGTCTAAATTTAAGACTACAACAACAAAATTAATATCCAATTTATAAACAACAGTAAAACCTGTGAAAATAGGCTACCCTTGGGAAAAGCATATGAGGCTTTTACTGGTAGGTGACCTTTATTCAGAGGTCATTTTGTCCTTAATAATTAATGACCATTTTTAAAAGAATGGTCTTTATTCACAAGGTGGCCTTTATTCTGAGGTGGCTGTAAACACAGGTTTGACTGTATGAAGTAAAAAGGTCAGAATTCCTGATTAAAATGATTCAAATATGGCTTTAATGTGATTAGTGATACAGCCTTGCGACCCAATCCATGTAAAATTATCACTTTACATTGTAATAGACCCTATCTTTATCAATGTTTAGAACCAATTACAACCTTATAGCATTAATGTCAGGAGACCTTATGACATGGATAATAATGTTCTAATCATGTTTACAAAGGATTTATTTTGAGGCATCTTTTCAAATTTATTTACATCTGAGTTTAAACATTCCATTTATAAGATAAAATATTAAGTCACAACCAACATTGAAATAATAATTTATCAAATATTTCCTAATT
The DNA here is from genome assembly GCA_964023205.1 of Lutraria lutraria. NCBI lineage: Eukaryota > Metazoa > Mollusca > Bivalvia > Venerida > Mactridae > Lutraria > Lutraria lutraria. The sequence continues at coordinate 6,356,556 of OZ026843.1, forward strand.
AGCGTTCCCCTGCCCTTTTTTAAAGAAAAGCGAAGAATCCTGACTCAACATAAATGCTTCAAATTATACCCAATGGATGAAAATTATTTTAAACATTAACTCAATTAACTGATAAAAATCTGTAAATGTAATACTCCAGGGGAAGAGGGTTCGTTTATTAGAGACCACATGGTTTTTGTTCATTTATTGTGAAACCCCTTTAGCGGCTAAGAAATATTTTAGAAAGGATTAGAAATAACAGCTGATTTAAATGAATACGCTGATATGGAAATGAGTTCACTAAATAAGGATGGAATGTCAGAATACTGAATGATAACAAGTTGACAAAATAAAAATGGTCAGTTTGATGTACAGCCTGAATGCTTCGGACAAATATTTTTAAGATAATTTTTTTTACTGGGGTTTAATGACACACCACAGCCTGGTCTTCTGGCACCTTCAAGCTTTAACGTTTGAGGAAAACGCAGACATAAACCTGGGTAGAACCATCAACCATTTGCAAGCTAGCTGGACAGCTCCCTAATGTGTGATATTTGGTATTGAATGGGATTAATTCATACTCAGAGGGGAGGGGCTAGTACCGATAATTGCAAGTCAAAGACACTAACCACTGTTGTTTCAGTATTAAGCAGAAAAGAAGACATTTTTTTTTAAAATGTCAATAAAATAAGTGTTTGTGATATTGAGGTGATCATGATATTTATATGGTCACTAAGTGAAGTTTCACTGTACACTGAAGACCTTTTGCAACATCCCTTACCTTTTGAGGGACTGATTCTTGGGCTCATGAGAGCTGACTTTGGTTTGGTGGTGTCCGTGCGAGGGGCGACATACTTTGTGTCTAGTTTCTTATTGTAGATTTGAATATTTCCTCCACCAGGCTTGTATCGTTCATTCTTTGAATCTGTACCATACTTCTTCTTCATTTCCGCTGACATCTGTAAAACACAAGATATGCTTTTAGAATACAGTTGAACCTGTCTAATCTAAACCTTTCTAAATCAGACCACTCGAATCCAGAAATAGCTGAATTTCAGAAAAATCTGTCAGTACTATTTTTTAATCATTTAGAGTCATTGAAAAAAGCCTTTACATGCTTTTGCCTAAAGATAAAAAACTTTCTAATCTGGAAACCTGGCTAGTATATGGACTTATTCAGTCTGGACAGCTATCTAATATTATTATTATTTTTAGGAAATCTTATCAAGTTCAAAAAAGTTATTTTTGACTTCTTGGCCATTGAGTTAATTTTCTTCATTAGCATGTATTATGGAACTGTATCTAAATTTATAAATAGAAATGGTAAGATTTGAGAACATAAAGAAATCTCAAGTAACAGTGAGTAAGATCACAATCATAGAATTTTTTTATTAAAACTGAAAATAATCATGAAAACAATCATGATATTCAGGATCCAGCACTTCTATTGGTCAATAATCAATACAAATTCAGCTAGCCCTCAATGTTTATTTGAGTTTTACCCCCCTTTTCAACAGTCAGAATCATATATATGAGGCGGACAGTTCATTCTAACCATCGTTCCTGGGTTGAACCAGTACTGGACTTCCATACTCCGTAAGCAACTACTTTCTCACATAAAGAGACATGGTCGGTAGCGGGTTACAGGGATTTGAAGTCAGCGACCTTAACCACTGGCCCACCAAGGCGGGTCACCAAGCTCTCAATATTTAAGTGAAACAATTTCAATCTTATTTACTAACCCTTTTAGCCTTGAGTGAAAAAAACTTCAGAATTTTCATATTTTACCCAAAAAAGTTTAAACATTCAAAATATTAAAAATCGACTATTTATCAAATGCAGTAACAAGATTAATTTAAATCAAGACCCTGCAATAATTAAAGGCATAATATGTCCCCACGGGCAAACTTGACCAAACGGTAAAATCAACTTGTTCTTGGACAGACGGACAATGCAATCACTATAAGCTTGAGATCATCTAGCAAGCAAGCCTATCTATATATAGTACTTTATAGAGACACCACAAGAAATCTATTAACAACAGAGTAAAAGCATGCAATTTTGAACGTTAAAAAAACAACAACAACGTTCAACTAATGGTTTTATCATGTTGTGAAAATAAAAGTCTATACCGTGTCATTGATATCCAAACTCATGTCAAAATGTATCACAAACGTATCACAAATATAACACAAAATGTGTATCACAAAAATGTATCACAAGTAAAATACTCCTTTGTTTTCTAATATAAAACAAACCACACCACATTCAAAATTGACAGGATGTTGACAACAGGTGATGTTTACAGAGTGGACGCTTCCGTTTGATAATCTGACAACTAAATAGTGTATCGGTGTCGTTAAAACGGTCAACTAGGTAACAACGAAGAGATGAAAGCATGCATCAAACACTGGTCAGTATGAATCTATTCATGAGTGAAAAAATTGGATCTGAATATTTGAAATATGAATGAATTACAGCGCTAACAAGTCATTGCATCTTCATGAGTAGAAATCAAGTCATGATGAGTTGGAATTGCTGTATAACTTGCTAAATTTCTAAGTTGGACGTCCACAAGACAAGTAGCTTGAAAAAAAATTGTCAAGGGAGACTTAATAAAGAAATAACCAACAATGAATTTCTTATATTGGATTAAGGCCATTTTTTCATCAAAACAAATTTATCTAACCTGAGTGCTCCTGAAAATCTCTGTTTCATTTTTTTTTTTTTTTTTTAAGAATGGTGTTGAAGTTTCAATATCTCTCTCCTATTAATAAATCATGTGTATCTGTAAATCTTATGACTAGTTGACTCAATTTTTATCTTTTATACAAAAATAATGAAGGTGACAGAAGTGGTCACTATACCTGGTCAATGCTTGGGACAAGGTATGCTGGACTACAATAGATAAGCTCTGAACAAAACATGCTCGTAAAAATAACAGAATTAAACTCAGTTTATAAGTTGAGCAAAAAATACTGTATTGGAATTTCAGTGTACTGGTACTAACAAAATTACTCTTTGAATGTGAAGTCATTTATTAGCATATCACCAAATAAGGAAATAAATACTTAAAATGGTTACATAAGACTTCCTTTTATTATAGAATCAAATATTGACCAAATGATAAGAAGAGGCCAACAGACATTTGAGTATATACGAAATATAAATCTCTTATTTACATCACTTGAGCATTTGAGTGGTATAAACAAATTAAGGGCCGTAAGCTGAGAACATATTAAATACTAGAGTTACACTGTGTAAATACAGTATCAGATAGTCTTAGGAAGTATTTAAATAAATTGATATTTAAATAAAACTCACCTGCTAATAAGTAAACAATGTTAAATACTTTCATATGTAACCACATACCTTCTTAATACTACATTCATTTTGTTAAAATGAAATTTTTGTTAAGAACAAAAATAAACAAGAAGTGTTTAAAGAAGCAATAAAAATATGATCAAGAAATTATCATCAAAATGCTTGACTATCAATAGGGCCAGGTGCATATGATGCAGTTTACGAACTCATGTACTTTAAACTCATTTTACTGCTTTAATGCTGAAGTAATGAAAACAATATCTCTTTTCTGAAGAGCAATCATTATCTCCTATGAGAAGAGCAGACCATTTTATTCGGAGCTAGACCAAACAAATTCCGGTCCGAGTAATTTCTATTATTCTACATACAAGTTGGGCTACCATTACCAAATGATAAAAAGAAAAAAACTGCAAAAATACAGCACATTTATGATTATCTTTAGAGATGAATGAACAAATGAATAAAACAGAACTTTACCAATACAACTTTGTTCCATAGCACTATATCTACAGAAATTAATTACAGACAAATTGTCTACAACATGACTAAAATTAATAATGATATCTTTACAATATTTCTGCACAAAAATACATGTCTGTGTAGTTACATAAGATATTGCCTTCAATATAGAATTTCATAATTGGATTCAGCAAGTATGTAAGTCTAATTCAAGTTTGGAGGAGGATCTGAAATTTAAAACTCTTTGTACATAGACAAGACAATAGTAATACCAGTGAAGATGTACATCAAATGCCAGTTAGAAATCTAATAGGTCTGATATAGAAATTGTATATTTTGAAAATTCAAACTTTTCCTGTTACACAGCAAGAATCCAAAATTATTTTCCACATAATGAGAAGACAAGTCCTCAACTGTATAAAAAGTATTAATCTATAGGAACAAACTGAATGATTACGACATAACTAAGTCACATACAGACTAAAAGACAGACAAATAATCACTCTCAGACATCTTCACATCACCAAACGGTAAAGTAGTCCATGATATTTACATTACCAATGGTAAAGTAGTCTGTAATTCTGAACGCTTTTATTTACATTACCAATGGTAAAGTAGTCCGTAATTCTGAATGCTTTTATTTACATTACCAATGGTAAAGTAGTCCGTAATTCTGAATGCTTTTATTTACATTACCAATGGTAAAGTAGTCCGTAATTCTGAATGCTTTTATTTACATTACCAATGGTAAAGTAGTCTGTAATTCTGAATGCTTTTATTTACATTACCAATGGTAAAGTAGTCCATAATTCTGAATGCTTTTATTTACATTACCAATTACCATTGGCACCATGAAGATATCCTAATGTTTTTATTGTCCAACATACCTGGTCCAGATCCTAAGTTGCCAATAATCATTAATAAAAGTCACAACATAATTCAGTATGTGTATACCTTGAATTTCCCCACTGCATTTAATGATAATTATACAATATAGAATTGGATGTTTTAAGTACAAATCAGTGTTCTGCCCATTTGAAAGTGAATAGCTGAAAACTAACATAGAGGACAATTATGGAAACAGTCTTTTAGTAATCATCTTCAAGTTGATTTATACCATTTTATATAACCACTCTTGTGATTAAAGCAGTGTTCATTTGAACCTATTAGTGTCTAATTAGGAAAGTAACCAGGGATTGGGGAGGGGGGACTAGGTGCTTATGTTTACCAAGTTAAGAAACAAAAAGCAACAACATCACAATTTCAGTCAATGCTTTACCTCAGACTAACTGCTTAAAGGAAAAATTTTCGTCATTATTTTTTTTTAGTTTTCCTGGATACTCTACCAGTACTAACCTTGTTCTCCGCAAGAACTACCAACTTCTCCACAGGAATAAGCAAGTCAGAGAATGAATGGCTGTAGATGCAATGTATTCCAACATATCATGAAAGAAAACATGAGCTTTGCAAAGGAGTAATCACTTGAAGACTCAAATTAAATATAGAAAGGTAGAGACAATGCCTCACAAACAATACAATTCTTATTTACCCAATGATTTGTATGTTCCCATATTGAAGTAGGAATCAAACTATTCACACAGTCACATATAGCCAGACAGCATGGGGGACATTCCCCATCACAATCACCACAGTCTATGAACATGTTACATTGTACACGTTCCGTCCAACAACTATCATCCTCCGTATGTACAGAACGAGGCCTTTCACAGATTTCGCAAAGTCGAACTTTTTTCTTACGAGAATTGTAACAGCAAAACATTATATCAATTATTCCAAGTTTAAAGTTTTAATCCCATGAATATATTTTTTATCTAAAAGGATGGTGATATGACCATAAATACACAACATGATCAAATGTGTGAAAAAATATATCGTAGCTACCCAAGTAGATCTATAAATATTTGGTTGAATTTTTATTAATTTTTTCTACAAATAAATCAGTAATCTGATAGCAAGGAAAGAGTGATTTACTGTTGATTAGCACAAAAATGGTGATAAAAAGTTTGAAAATGGACTTGTTGAGAAAATGAAGCATACAACATACAAGGTTCTCATAATCATTAACTTGAGTCTTGACCCTAGAAAAATTTAGAACATAACAGCATCATTGTTCAAAACTGACACAAATTAGCGTAACAATTTGTTTGTACTTAAATTTTACGCCATTTTAATATTACAGTAATAAAAGGAAATGCATTACACAGATTAAATTACATTGGAAAATGGAGTAAGAAAAATGGTGGACTTTTGGAAAAACAATACAGTGAATATCATACACAGTAAGTACAAAAACAACAACAACAACAAATCCATTACAGAAACAGCAGCATGATCTGAAAGCTTTATTACAGGAGAATGTGAACATTATCAGATTGGGAAACATAGTTCAATGACTCAAAATAGGCGGAAACAGGCGTATGTAAAGTTCTCCGACATAATCGTTTTCATCGGAATATATTTATGTACATTTACATATCATCCATTTTGTCAAGAACTTAAAAGCATTTATAGTGAGCCAACTTCTGGAAATGGGGTATACAATTTCCACGAACTGAAATCTCAAATTATTCACTTTTTGTACAACACAGCATTAGATTGATATGACATCATAAAAGCAAAAAATAATTTTCAACAATATCATACAACATATTGAAAGCAGCTTTTTCAGGAAATAAGAATCAATGTACAAAAATAGAAAATGCTGTATTTTGCATAATGAGTTTTAAACATGCGCTAGATATAAATACAGTAGAACCTCTTCATATAAATAACCTGGCAACTGTCTTGGCGCCACTTTTGAAAAAAAAATGATTATTAATTTATTTAAAAAATTCACCAAATATGTTCTTTTAAGATAAATAAAATAGAAAATACAGACAAACAGTAAAATCCTATTTATTGCACCCAAGAAAAACATTAAAGAAATAATTTCTTTCTACAACCATTTGGAGAAACCTGTTTTTTACACAACCCCCAACTATATAGGAACAGACTCCAAAACGTAAACTCAAATGGTGTTCTAGACACTATAAAATGAAGAAAACACTTAGAATTTTATTATTTTATCATTCAAGCACCTAACTTAAACCTAAAATTGTCCACAATACAAAAGATAGGAGAGGCTCTACTGTAACAGCATTATAAAAGGCCGCTTGACATCCATTTGACTTACTCTCGGTACGGGTAAACAAGAATTCTTCCAAAACATACCAGGAAATACATTACATAGACATGTATCCTGAAAGATGAGTTGACTGTAATTTGTTCTGATATATGACTATGAATAATATGATTAACATTGAAAAAGGATTGCAACTTCCATTATATCCCCTCCACATTATTCCTTACAGTGCTTTGATTTCACAAACATAATAATATATAATTTCATGACAAACTGTATTGGTTTTCATTGCCTTAATTAAATGTGTTTGAGACAATGTCTACTACTAATTTCCATTTTAATATAATTTTAATCTTGTGTACATACAAAATACGTTAAATGCCATTTTCTCAAAATCATACTTTTGTGGGTTGGTCCACTTTAAGTGTAGGACCATCCAAATCATTTATTGATTTTTTTTAAACTTGGCTTCTGTGGGATAGTTAATCAAAGTACTACAATTACTCAAGGAAACTGAACTTACATAGACTTACACTGCAACATTAAACGGGAACTGGTTAAAGAATTGCATGGCCGATGTAAAAAGTAGTACTTAGGTCTGCAACAAAATTATTGGCACTGAGCTATAGAAAGCTGACCTATCATTAAGTTTCCAAAAATCAATTCATGTTATTATTTTTTACCAAATTAAGATGAAATAATCTTTCAAGGAACATGTAAAAAAATGTTTTTCATAGAAATTGTTGCTTTGTCCCAATTAATTCAAAACTCAAGCAAAAGATGCAAGAAAATGTGCTTCCCAATATACAGTCAAACTTGTAAACAAAGGCCACCCTTGGGAATGACAAAATATGGCCTTTACTGACAGGTGGTCCTTATTTGCAGGTCATTTTGTTAAAATAATCAATGACAGTTTTTAAAAGAACGGCCTTTATTCACAGGGTGGACTTTATTCGGAGGTGGTCGCTAACACAGGCTTGACTGTATGTAGTTGGTAAACACACAAAAAAACAGGCAGACACCATTGGAGGACCACAATGAAGTGAACTACTAAAAACTGTTAGCTACAAGCTTTAATAAGCTCAATTAAAACATTATGTTAGTTCAAAGCAGCATGGGCACACACACAGGGGTCTGTAGAAAATTTCAATTCATATCAATAGTTCAAAATTGAGACAGACCCCTGTGGGTGGGCATGCTTTTAAACACAATGAAGCAGAACACTGCATTAATTAACATAAACATTTATAGATTTAAAAATAAGTCATTGTCCAAGTCCTTTTTAATATCCCACTAATAGCCTGGGCCCTGGGTTGTATGGTAACTTTTCTAGCTTTAACTATGGAAGAATTTAAGAATCTAGGTGTACATCAGGGTAAAACCACTGACCCTTTCTTAAGCTAGCTAGATAGCTTCCTCACATGTGAAATTTGTCTTACCGATATCTGAATCCCAGTTGGATTCGAACTAAGATCAAACAGTTATTCATACTTCATTAACTATTCATGAAGTATGCCAGAAAAGTTCAAGAAAAATTCATATTTTCATGAATTCCATTCGAATGGGTCTAAGTTAGAGTCCTACTTAAAGATTTCATTATGAGTACAGTCATATATTCACTATGAAGTATTTTAAATTCAAAATCATGAAATATTTTACCTTTCTGAGTGAAGACTTTTCTTCCTCCACACCACTATCTGATGATGCATCTGTAATACAAAATATAACAATAAATTCAATAATCTCAAAATACAAGTGGGCACCACAGTACTGCAAAAATACTGAGAAAACAATATTAGGTTTTTTTCCAATATCTATAACTATCAATATATCTTTGTTATGATAATATAATTATTATTTGATATTATATATCATATAATGGTTATCTGAAAGAATGAAACTGGACAAAAATATCTTATTCATACTTCACAAAACTGGGCTGAAAAATATTACTTTCTTAGAAATACATTGTAATATGTTTTAACTGTTATAGATACCAACAAGATTAGTACATTAATATATAAACTGCTTATGAATATTTAATTGACATTCATCACTTCATGAATAATTTTTAACTGTGGTATAAGGGAAATGGATCTCAAGCATTCATATCCTTGCCTTCAAAACAAGGTATTCAACATTGCAGAGCGAATAAGTGGACAAACAAAGCCAAAACCATAAGGCAGACGGTTTAACTGACCAGTTTTTGTGTTCCCTGCATAGCAGACGAATACAGAGTTATCTTGGACTCTTCCAAAAGGAGGTAACAACTTCTCCACATATGGAGGAAAATCAACAAAATGTCAAATTTTCATGGCAGAGTATGACCTGCGGCGACTGATATTTGTAAAGCATTTTATTGTATACCACAAGTGAATGAAAACCATTTCCACAATATCACTTTTCTATAATAATATATATGTATGATACTACAATCATAGCAAACAACTAAATCAAATGTAAAATATATAGCACACACATACAATGGAAAATAAATACATCTATTTAATCATGCATGCCAATTATATTACAAACAAGAACATGCAAGCTTTTCTGAGATCCTGATCATCATACAAATCACTCAAACATAATGTTTATAATTGATTGATTGATTGATTGATTGATTGATTGATTTGGTTTAATGCCATTTAAACAATTTTTCAGTTACATATGGTGGTCGAATGACCTAACAAGTTACTAACTTATATACCCTTCCACAAGGAACTGACAACTTCTCTAAATGTGGAGGAAAATTGGAACTCTTGTAAAATTTCATGGAAGCTAGGGCATGACCAGCAGGGACTGGGAATCTAACCTGGAAAACCAGGTTACAAATCCAGTGCTATTATAAGGAGTGCCAATTTAAGAAAACATCAATTTCAATGCATTCCCAAATTTAGCCTTAATTTTGTAGGAAGTGACACTTAAAGAACAACTTTCATTTAAGATTTTATACACATAATGTCCAAAATTAGTACATCGAAACACCTTTATTCACAAGTGTATATGATTCACCAATGGATGATAAATCAAGTTTGACTGTATACTTAAAACTACAAACATTATCATCGATTGAAGTCAGTAGCAAGACTATTTCGCAAAGTACTGTGAATTTGCATTGAGAAATATGAGTAATGACATAATGCTTTTATATGTGTTAAATATTCAGCATTACATGCATAGCTGGTTTGTTCCAGTAATCAATGCCGACAGAACAACATTGCAGAAACTGTCAGAGTTTGTTTAAATGAGAAACAGACTGTTACAAAACTAGGGAATAGACTGTGCACCGTTCTAGGGTATTTAACATAACATAAAGCAGGCTGAGTGAGGTTAATGTACTCGAAAATGTTTTCTAGTCACGCTTGGTTCTAAAATCAATGTTTCACATCAAAACATGGGGTGCTTGTTGTTATGTTGTTTCTTAGGTTACAAAGGAGAAAAGCCTTAAAATCAACATTAAAATGTGCTCAAAAGCGTATAGAGTTCATGAATTATGAAGATGCTTTTTAGCTTTGGCACATGGCCCCTTACAACTTTTAAGTATACCTAGAAAAAATAGAATAGCAATGGTTCATTACAAACCGTAGAAGCGCAATTATCTTATAATGCAAGGTCAAAGTCACAAGAGCAATTTACTTAATAAAGCAAATTCTACAAACTTTCAATATATATCAGATCAAAGTTATAAGAGACTAGTCTTTGAATGCTACTGCCTCATTGGTCAATTTTAAGTCCAAGCTAAAACAATGGCCAATCAGATGCTTGAACATTGTTCAGTATAATTACCTTGGATATTTGATATGAAGATGTAAGTTATCATGAATCAACAGAAAGTTATAGAATGCTTTACTGATATTCATAAATAAATCAAAAAGAAAGACAACTCCACAAGCATTAGCATTTTTCTACACAGAGTTATCTATCATTGTAAGATACAACATTTATACAATGACTTACATCTCACTAAGCACGACATTAAAATAGTGGAATAAAGTGGTCACATTAAAGCATTAAGTTTTCTAACATTTTGCACCACAACATAATTATGCAAGCTTGCCACTTAAAACTTGGACCACAAAAATTATTGAAATATATCTTTTTCAAACAATACATAATCATGCCAAGCATTATAAAGCAAAATAAAATCTCAATAATATAGAAAATAGGCCATGAAAAGAATGCATGTTTGTTCATCCCCTCTAAAAATGGTTTTACATAATATGTTTTCATGTGACAATAGAAAAGAGAAATAAGTAGGCCTCCTAACAGACACAGATGGGCAACAAGAAGTGACATTTGGGCTCAAATCTTACACTAGTCTAAGAAGACAAAAATGATGAGTCATAGCCTTTAATCGCTTCGAAACTAACATAAGAATCTTGATCTACTAAAATAAAGTATCCGACCCCCCCCCCTAAAAAGCCAAAATTTCAATTGGGTCTGAGGTTAGGTATATACAAGCAAACTTTTTCTTTATGATGGCCTTATAAAAAATATCAAGCATCACACAATACTGATAAACAAATCAACAAAGGTATGGTATAAAAAATCAACCAAAAACAAAAGAAGAGAAAAATGTACATGCTAAATAAGATAGGATAAAAACAAACTAAAACTACCTCAGAATACTTTTGTAAAATCAACTCAATACACAGTACAAGCAAGAAATACAAGTGTATCTGGCAAACAACAGCAAGTTTATCAAATCTTCAATAAGTTACACGACACAATGATAAAAGTGCCAACAGTTTTTCAAACTTTACTATCTTTTTTGTTGGATTTGTACTTCAGTAAATTGATCTTGACAAAAATATTCAATCTCAAGCTTCAATCTCAACACTCCAATTTCAGCACTCAAATCTCAACACTACAATCTTGGCACTCCATAAATGCTAAATGTTCTATTCGGACAATAGCTTTTGAAATTTAGTTTTCATCTAATTCCTGATTTCTAACACAAAAAGTGTCAAATTGAATACTTAACACCTATTAAACAGACTAAACACTAAACAAACTCATACCTTAAAGCTCACACTCAAATGCATGATTTTAATACTGGTTATAACTTAAAAAGAACAGACCGAAATTCTGGGGACTACCAACCTAATCAGTCCCTCAACTAGAAATATCTGTTTGTTTCAGTGCATTTAACACCATTTATCAAAGAATCGGCCATTTCACCTAGCTAACCAGTTTTCCCAGACTGTATTCTAACCTTTCCACAAAGAGTCGGCTACTTCAACATAATTGGACTGGAGGAAAATCAACATTTTTGTCAAATATTCATACAAGGGTATGACCTGCAGTGACCAGGATTCAAACCTGAGTCGCAGAGTTAAAAGTCCAGCGAATAACCACTGGACCATGGTTGCAGCTCAGAATCAAGACACAGAATTTCAACATACAATTTGCCTTTCTTCATTCTTTCTAGACTAAAAATCAAACTGCAAACTGTGCCAAATTTTATCCAAAAAAATATTCATGATTCTGTGTTACAATACAACTACATTATACTGGAATTCAACATAATTAGAAGAAGAAATTATTACTTAAATATTTACACTTTCCTACATTTCGTGTAAATATCCTAAATAGCTATGCTTCACTGTTATGAATAACAATTAAGTTATTTTTCCAGAATTTCTGAGAACCAAGACTCATGAATTTTGAAGACAACTAGATGTGTATGTTCTATAGGAAATACAAGGAAATTGGATCAATATTCTCCATGTATGCCTTCCTACTGAACTAATTTACATGCAAGTCAATATACCATGCAGTCTAGTTGACTGGAATAGGAAAAAAATATCCCTAGCAAAATGTTTCTGTAGTTTTTGTCAGCAATGGGTCATTCAACTATATTCAATGGATTTAAGGCTTTGTCAACTTCTGGAGTGTTTTTAACAGCATTTTTGCATAAAAAAGTCAATATAAGATACAGAGATATAGGGATGAAAATGTTCATTTTGGTGCAATCTTTGAAGAAAAAACAGAGCAACTAAGAGAAGATCTGATAAACTTGCATGAAACAAAGCAAACAGTGGGAAAAATTGAAATTGAAATGAACCTTTAGCGCTATGTCGTGCTGGTGCTGTACGAGGCCTCTGTAACCGTGGAGGCGGTGACAAGGGAGGCAAATCAGCTTGTTTACCAATAAGTGTAGGTTTCATCCTCGGCAACGGTGGTATTACCACGTTGTCATCCCAGGGAGGTAATTCTAGTGTTTTTTTAGGTTTAGGAATTCTCCGCCTTCTTCTAGGTGTTCCTTCACATTCTGAATAAAGTGACTCCGTCTCCGAGAACATCTGAGAACTCTGGGACACCAAATCAGCTGACTCAGTATTATCTGGAGATATAGGAATGGTTGAAGCTTCACTAATTCCACCTATCGCCTGAGGTCGCGACCCCTCTGACATCAATTCAGATTCAATGTTACTATCATTATGTCTTACTGCTGGTGACACCGACCTTTCCGGTGATAAAGACCTCCTTAATCTCTCTGGATCCATTTCAGGTTGCCAGTTTTCTGGATCTATTGCGTCATTCTCATAACCACCATCACATGCTTCGTCATCATATTCTATTTCAGCATGAACATTTACGTCATTCTCCTCTACATAATCATTTTCTACGTACTGGTCATAATCATTTTGATCAATGTCTCTTTCTGGACTAGAATATTCACCAGAATTCGAATAACCTTGACCTTGTTGAGCAGCAGCAACTCTATCAAGGTCAGTACCTTCAAAGTTAACTAAGTTATTTTGGTCCTCTTCATCACTATCAGCATGGTATTCACCTTGATGTGAACTCATTTCTCCATATTCATTTTGATACCCTAGAATTTCTCCCTCACTCATATGCCGCTGCATGTCATCTGTTTGTCCTTGACTTTGTGAAATGTAAGTAGGATCAGGTAGCCCAATCCCAGCATCTCGATCAAAAGACACATGTTTATCAGTTCCATTCATATGACCTTGATCATTTAATTGACCTAACAAATCCATGGTTTCAGATTGCCCTCCATTTGGAACACTTTCCATTTTGTTGTGCGGAGAAAATGGGTCAAAATCGCTCCCATCAAAATCTGCGAAAAAAATCTAAGTTAAAACCTTCACCAAGTTAAACACAATCATCATGAGCAGAAGATAATATAAATCAGTAATTTAACCGAACTAAATCTTCATTCGTAAATATTCCAACTAGCATTCCAATCCTCAAACACAAAAATGAAAGTAATTCCAAACAAAAGTTTTAATTTATTCGTAACATTTCACACTAAGTTCATCTCATGGACGAGAATTAAATGTGTAAAATAGCTTGTTTTGTTAATATGCAATATGAGACAGCGAAGGCATGATTCACCCAAGCCTATAATAGCTAACAGCATCTGAATATCTGAATATCATCTCTGTAGTGTAGCATTAATATTAAAACAAGGTATAAGGTTACACTGTACATAATTAAGATATCGCCATTTGCATTAACAATTAAACTGCAAATCGAGTGAAGATAAACATAGGTATAATTATGAATGTACAATGAACATAAACATATCATTTAGGGAAGTGCTATAAATGCTAATTAACATAAACAAGTCTTATCTGTCACTATCAAATAATATACATCCAGGTCACTGAAACAAACAAGATTATTAAGCAGCTTAATAAATCTATCACATAAACTACAGAAATATATATCATTCCCAAATGACCTAATGCCTGAGCTACAAAATAATATATATAGTGATAATGAATGTGACAATGATGATGCTGATGATGATAACAAAATAAACTGGAGAAATTATGATGGAGGAAAACGATGATGATGAGGAAGATTATGATGATGAAGAAGATTATGATGTTGATATTCAGCAGGGGTTTTTCACCTTCTATAACAGAGGACTATTAAAGGCCCCTTCCCAATTGAATATTTCTTTAAAATCATGCAGTTTTCCCAAAAATTCAAACTTACACCAGCTTTTTTATTTCCCAAAACAGCAACGTTAGCGATAATTCCTCCCAAATTCAACAGGCTAAGGCCTCTTCCCAATGAAGAGAGAAAAAACCCTGTTAATTGTTTTTCTCTGGGGTTAGACATAACTCCATCAGCTAGGGTCATTATTGAGATAGCATGATAATGAGGATGATGATAAAGATAAAAAATAAATAATAACAAATTTTGATGATGAAAAAAGAATATGAAGATAATGATTATGATGATAATGATAACAGCAACAACACCTAACAAAATGGTGCTAATGATGATAATAACAAAATCAAATACAATGACAATGATAATAACAATAACCATAATGATGACAATGAAGATTATGAAAATAACAAAGACAATGATGGTATTAACATAAGTAAAACGATGACGATGAAAAAGGTAAAACTTTTTCATGTACAAAGTAGACACCACGCAACAGAAAGGTAACATATATTGTTATGACTAACAGGACTGGTTTCCTGTAAGATATTAAACCTGCAATAACAGAATGTTGATACCAATAAAAATCTGCCAAAATAAACTTCATAACCAGTTGTGTTTGCCACCATCTTGTCAAATAATATCATATATAATTCATATGCATTAGCGTGTTTCATTTCACTTTAATATTCATAAATTACATCATTTAGTACCCAATTTATTCAACATGGAACAGGAAATGGTAGTCATAAACTTTTACTTTCTAAGTTTGATATAAATACTGAAACCATATCCTGTTGAACATTTATGGTGCATAATGTATCAGGTCTCAATTACACAGTGTAAAAACCACAGTGAGAATGTCAGCAATTAACATTCATTTACGACAAATGAACAAATAATAACGATCAATTACAGTTGATCCGTTAATCTCGAGACATTTTATCTTTCTATGTTACATGAGAATTTTGTTAATTGAATTTCATCATTTACATCAAATGACAGATTTTCAATGAAAAATTTATTTTCCTCAAGACAAAAACCACATTTTGTTCATTTTCACTAAATTTTACCTCTGATGCCAACATATGACCTTGACCTAAATTGCATTCTGTGCGTCGATAATATAATTATGAATGAGTTATTTGAAACTAAACAATAGATTAAAAAGATACCATTAAAAAAAGAAGAAGTTCTTAAATTTTTCATATGATCTTGAACAACTTAGATCAAAGCTTTCATGGATTTGCAGGAACAGTCGGGCGATGGTGGGGGTGGGGGCTTGGGAGCTAATCCACTCCAATTATTCTAATTGCTTCTTACAGGCCTGCCTTGAAATATATTGGTTCAAAATATTTATAACACATGGGTATTGTAACAGTGGAAAGACAGGCAGACAGACAAATACGAACAGATGGAGTGCCTGACTTACCAAAAAACACTAAGTTATAAATCTTTTACATTTTATATAATAAGACATAAAGTACCATATGTACATCACACAATAATACTTTTGAGATGCCCCCCAAAGATAACCAAGCGTAAAAACATTAGCAAGTAGTTCTTTAATCTTGATGATCTGCATGGCTTGTGAAGATATTTATTTAGACACCAGTTAAACTCTTGTACACCTCTGATAAAAACATCTTACAAGTTGATGGAAACTGATTTTGTTGTAAAAACAGCAACACTTGCGATGATGCAGGACCCCGTGAAAAAAGCATTTCGGATGAGTTTCAAAGACCAAATTTCATAAAAGAAAACATTCAGACAAGTACATTTTATGTAGATTTAATGCTTTTTGAATGAATTTAATGATTTGAAAATAAGCAATTAGGCAGAAGAGAGCACAAATCTTCAGGCCAGTGCCACAAGGTCATACATATTATGTCAACTGCTGCAATAAATGAGAGGAACTAGACCTAAGTTAAATATTAGTTTGATGGAAGAAGGTAATTGCAAAATTAAAGCTGTTGGTACCATTCTAAAATCATTTTTAAAAACTGACCAATGAAAATGCAGCATTTTAGACTGGTCACCACTGAATTTCGTATAAGCTTCATCCAATGCATTTGCATCTTTATAGAAGAGCTTTTACCAGCTTGTGCAAGTGTATTGTTCTGTTGAAATATTAAACACTGTGAAATTAGTTTGATAAATATCACAGATTGAAGTTGATGAAATAAACATTCGCAAGTTTGCCATGATTGTTCTTGGCACATTCTAATTAATGAGCTTATTAACATCCATCAGAGAACCCAAAGGCCTTCTAACACATGTTCAGCCAATCTTTGCCGTACAAAAATTGGTCATTCATTATTCAAAGAGAGCACATTTAAACAATTCTTCCAGGATATCAAATTGCGCCCATTTATTTGAAGATTGTCTAATTTATCAAAATGTTTCGTGACCAGTACACATTTTAAATAATGCTTCCAAAATAGGAGCATGATTCTGCTGTCTTCCAATGGTTCCTGACTAAACAAAACAAATGACAAGTGCACCCCTTCATTTTGATTAAAATGCCACACTTTGTTGATAAAGATCTCTACCAGGAAACACAGCAGTGAAAGTTTTGGCACATACACACTCCTCATGTAAGATTAATAGCTTCAAATTCAAATAATGCCCCGCTTAACAGTGAAGTTTTCTTGGCATACATTGCTCATCCCTGTTATTTTGACTTGGTGTATAACATGTCTTGGCAAACATACAGGTAATTATAAACATTTTTTTTTCACACAGTTCAGCTTGTAATCCGATTAAAATATTTTGGAGTGCAGTATGTTACCATGCACATCTGAATGTTTGTATTTCTTAAATGAATCAAAACCTAAGCTAATTGACTGACTAGTTCAAGAGTGCAGACTTTTCATTGGTCAGTTTGAAAGCTCTTGTTAGAATCAACCAATTAGATGCTTTTACCCATTGGGGGCTAGCAGGTTACCGAGATGGTACTACATATAACATTATGGTGAATTTGGGACTTAAATGGTCTAAAAACACATTTATCATATATATTATACAAATAATGAAAAATAATCAACATTCTGGTCGGCTATTAAATAATATATAATACCTGTTGATAATATAATATTGATTATTTTTCATTATTGATTTACTTGACTCAGATATTTTTTAACATTTTATATGTTTATAAAAATATATATTTTAAGGTCCCAATTTATACCATCCTCACAACATACTAGCCCCTAGCCCACTATGCTTATACCACTGGATTCTAAACTTGAATTCATTAGCTCGAAGTTCAGCTGAATTTAAGAAAAAAGAAACAAACTATTTTTACACCCCAAACCCTCTTCCTCTCAATAGAATTATCTCTGAATTAATTAAATGTGTTTACTGCTGAATTGGAATGTTTGACTAAACTTTCATCACTTTACGTAATGTTCAACTGTCTTAACCTCAAACAATGACATGGTGAGATTTGAAATTTTATAGATACAAATCTGTTATCTAGACTAAGAGCACCCTCCGACAATCATTGTGAACAATTGTATGGTAATTTAAACCTGTATTAAAGAGAAGCATCAGTTTTCATGGCCATTGTATGTAATTTATTGTTGATTTAACAACAATAATACAAAATGTAGTCAAGATAAAGATCAGTTCACAAGATAACTGTGTATTAAAAGTGCTATCAATGTTATCTGATGTTATGCTCTGTTCTTTACCATTCTTTCACCAGACACCATTGGATTTTTCTATCACTTGTCGAATCATGCTAAAATGCTGTAATTTTGTTCTTTACACATAAACAGTTACATCATTCTTCCTCCAAAGATGTTACCATAGTATTTAAGGCTAGACTGTACCAAAAGTTGAATTATTCAAAGGTATTTTACTTTCAAAGTCTAAAATTAATAGATAATTAACATAACATGAAACCTGAATTGATGTGAGATTGCCTGACTTGAACCTTGAAAAATATAAGCCAACAGTATCTTTTTTTCTGAGCTTATTTCAGATTTATATATCTTACTTATCTCTGGTTATCAGTAATTTGAGAAGCAATTGAGCATATCAGTACATAAAATTAGAAATGTATTAAGAAGTTATCTTTTATGAATAACTTAGGGTCGAAATACAGATATGATGTTTTATTACACAAAAAAGTGTCTTATTTTAAGCATACTATCAACGCAAGTACATAAAGAAACAGCAATGCTCATATAAGTTGAAAATTGAGGCCTATACTTGCAATTATGATAATATATAGATACCGTTATGTCCATTTGAAACAGTTCTGACTGAATTGTCCAGTGAAGTGATATTTCACAAAATAGTGGTATAATAAAAATTGTTGTTCATGAACCCTTGAATTTATTCAGGCCAATACCCAATTCTTCTGTTTATATGTTTACCTCTCCTTTTTCTTGATTTACATCATTTGGCCAATAGGGCCTGAGTGACTATAGTATCCCCCATCCCTTCTTTTTCTCATGCATTGATTAAAATATAAGACATAAATTCAGCAATAAATTGTCCTCCCAAAAGTCGCTGATATATAATTCAAGACTATACAATATTTTTCTCCATTACTAAACTGTCCACTACAATTACATTTGAACTTAAAAAGCTGAAATAAAATGGTGCAGAAAGAAAAACTTCAATCTTATCATAATGTTCTCCAATGAAGCAAATAATTGCTGGAAAAAAGAGGTTTTTTTTAAAATATAAAAAACGCCAGTAATTGGCAGTTCTGCCTTTTGAAGAATAAGTGAAACTTAATACAGTGCTTATGATCAATCACATGTCAATCTATATTACCTATTTACGCATGAAAAAAATGAATGGCATATATTTACCTCGAGTAGGTTTAGCTAAATTTTTCCAGTACCGAAAAATCTCCTGAAGATTAGCGACCCCATTTGCCTGCATGATTTAGTTAATCCCTTTAATTTCTCTCTGGTTGTACGAAGAATTAATCAAATATTTGAATAAAATCTTTAAATTTCTCGAATTAAGTTTTCCGAAATTTCATCTCACAAAACTATAAAGGGCAAACATAACCAAAGGATATTTAATATGTTTTATATAAATCACCATCTCAGAGAAGACAATAAAAAGTGATAACAACACTGATCAGTTAATAAAACATATCAATGACCGCAGTAATTAATAGCTTTCTGACAGGATAATAATGGGCAGATCACACAGGTACCTCATAATTTCACATCTCTGTTCATCTTTACTTATAGTAAATTTGATCATTTCACCATTTGCTGTAGTTGAATACCTTTGTGCAACTGACTTAATTGTATCCTTTATATGGTACCTGCCATATATGCAAATGATGTACTGGAGTACATAGTGTTCTGTTCTGTTCTGTAATATGAAATAAAGTTTCCTTTCCTATTTTACAGAATAGTATATTTTACTATCTTCACATAGCTTTAATACATTGGCTTTGTAAATGATACTTTTGCATGATATGCTTCATCCCTTGCAGAGCATAGTAATTTCACTCCTGATTAATTTAAACTCACCTTTACGTAGAGATGAAGGAAAAGTAACAACAGAATGCTAAAATAAGAGGTACAAAAATTAATGAAAGAAGCAGTCCTTGTTGACAGAAGTCTTGATTTGTTATGATAGATTTTCATACCATATGTCAGCACTATTTCAGCATTAAGTTAACCTGATAATGTGCTCCAGATATACCCAACATTACCAACATAATTTTTTTTTATTATACTTCCACATTCTACAAGCCACTGACAATTTCCACAAAAGCTTGATTAAATGTGAATGATACTAAATGCACCGCAAAAAAAATCATGAATTTCAGGGGTCAAGATCATATTTATAACTATTAAAGTGTTGAAGTCAAGGTCATGTAGCTATGAGAGTATTTCATGAATCTTATGGGGTCAAGGTCATGTCGCTTTAAAAGTATTTTCATGAACCTTTCATGGTAAAGGTCATATCAATTATTTGATATAACATATTCCCACGAGCTTTCTAGGGCCAAGTTCAAGGAACAAGGTCAAACATGTTGGCACTGTTTTTGACAAAACAAATCACAAAATGAATGGGGTGCTTTTATGTAAAATTACCATCAGTCAGCTACACCCACGAAACTTGACATTTTCACATCATTGACAAAGTGACATTTAAGTTAAAAAGACTGTGAGTCACAACACATCTTCAGTGAGGACCATTTTAGATGTCATCCAAAAACAACAGTAAAACTGTCAATATAGTCTGCATGTAAAAACATTTATCTCATGAAATCTACATTATTAAAATTAGGGGTGAGACAGATTACTGTTAATCAGATGCAGTTCCATTTTTCTGGATATAATACTTGGCTCGGCTTTGGATGGGGACACTGAAAAATTGTTTCTAAAGGGGGCGCCAAGAATCGAACACACAACCTTTTGTTTAGTAGTCAAGTGAATTACCACTTGACCACTGATGACCCCTTACCATAGAGACTGCAAACATGCCTACAATATCATATATCTGTGTCTCCTAGTCTAATGCAGGTCTTGAATATTTGACCCCTTAACTGCTTCATAAGGGTCTTAAAGCTACAACCCTTGAGTGAGTAACCCATTACTTTATGCGGGCCTATATACACTGTGACCCCTTGAGCGTGATAATCAGGCATGGGAAAAAGAAATGTGACCTTTCACCTATGAGTCGACATGTATAAATTATCTATTCTTAGTATAATTTTTAGTCACAGTATGAGGGAGGATGAATAAAGATCAAACATTTTGATTTATTTCTATATTTTTGACAAAAACTAATCTTCAGTATTTACACTCAGTGTTAGTAAATCACTTGATCTGTCAGTTATGTATTGAAGTGGGCAATATAAAGGGTATGACCAGATAAGAACTATACTAAGCTTATTTTCATAACATTATGACATGAATTTACAACTTGTATCCTTTCCATATTTAAATTTTTTAAATACATACATGTATACTATTCTGACCCTGAATCATGCAAACCATTGGTTACAATTAGAGTAAAAATGCCATTTTTTAATAATAATAAACTAACTTCAGCATCTTGATATTTGTTTTAAAAAAATACACACGATAGTCCAGTGGTAACACACTGAACTGCTGAATAGGTCATAGGCTCGAATCTCGGCTCCCCCTTTATGAATGTTTTTTAAGTGTCTCCAGCCAAGTACCATGTTTAGAAAATGAGTGAAATGTGTACCAAAGCTTTATACTGGGTAAATAAATAAAATAAATATACCAGACAATATATTTCATGTTACATATTTGTTGCAACCTATATTACATTCTTTGTAGTTAAATTTAACTCAGTCAAGTTATTTTACAACCATGATAATATATGATGCATAATTTACAATATTTCACAAATAGACATGACAAAATAGCCTCAGGATTTCGTGTGTGCTCTAAATATGCATAATGTCAGTCAACATTAATGAATGGCTGATCGAATATTATCAATATTTGAAATTCTAATTAATACAAATTGATCGTCTGCATTTATAAGCCTGAATATTTAAGATACAGATAAACTTGTCCCTTAAGACCACCTAAGGGGAAAAAAGTAGTCTTTATTCGAAAGTCATAATGAAGAAGATTTAATTTTCTGCTTGTAAATCATAATAATTTAGTATTCATAATTCCCTTTTCCAGTTTCAAGCTCAATAATTTAAAAGCCATCATGAAAAATATTTTTTAGTTAAAAAATCCATTTAATTTTTTCTGATGTACCATAGACATAAAGAAAAAGCTGTGAAAGCAAATTTGGTATAATAATTAAAGTAAATCATTAAAGCGAAATTATAATGCGAGGAAGATTATTTATCTAGTTCATTTTTTAACACAACACTATTCACTGCAATTAAATGAAATAAAACCTATGAGAAATAAAATAATGTTTTCCTTTAGCCTGTCAAATTAACATAATAACTACAAAATAAATCATTCAGACCTTACACAAAATGTCCTAATTTACAAACATGTTTTCATCTTTTCGTTCAGCCTCAGGTGTTTAAATTTAGTTCACGCTAAATAAATTGACTATACATACAACACAAACAACAGACTTAGAACTTTTGTACCGAACACAATCCAGATGTTTTGATTCAAGCCAAATAATTCAGATCTGAATAACACACATATGTTTATATTGTACGAATAAGTTTATCGTTTATGTAGCAATTTGCTTCCATATATTATTACAAGCAAAATATTATTAGAACAGTCAGCTGAATGCAAATCACTTCAGAGTGGTATAAACTTCTTTGAGTAAATATGTAGGATACTCAACTTAAAATTTTGAAAAAAAGGGCCATCATGACCCTTATGAGTCCTTTATCTTAGTATGTTACATCAATCTGACACAGATCTGAGCAGCTGTTCCTTCATAACCACTTGAATATTTTTCTTTATCCCCCCCCCCTTGCAGCCCTTAAATGTAAGGGAACCTATAAATACTAGCATCATAGGAAGGGAAGATCTAGGACAAAGTGCTGAAAAAAACATAAACAGTGAGGATCCTGCAGGTTTTTCTATGAGAAAAAAATAATAATGCCGAAATTTGTCATAAAAAGTTTAGCTCAAGTGGCCCTTAAACATTGTAAAGTGTAATCGTAAAAATGAGAGATCTACCGGGCAAGGTTCATAACCAAATGTAAGAAACTGCCTACAAAATGGTTAATATTAAAGATCAAGCCAAACGTAACATATGAATATTATTTATTGAATGGCAGTCAAACGTAAAAATGTGAATTTATTTAATGGACAATGAATGACTGTGACAAACACACAACGATCCATCTTATATGAAACGGCCCACACTGAACATTTCTTAGTTAAACATCATTTAGATAAACAACCATTAATAAAAATATTTATATGTACTTGGATGTAATTTTACTCGACAGAATTGATATTCTGAACTGGTATTATGAATGTCAACAATAATGGTTTTCTTCAGATACAGGGTTCTTAAAATGACATTTTCACTCTTGGAATAAGTAAAATAAAGCTTTTGACTCTTGAGAATTTGGAGGGGAAATTTTGTTGACTCATCAAATTATCATCAACTTAGGATCATTTTGACCCTCAACCAGCACCCTGAGACAGAACAGGATAGAAAAACAAAATACTGAAAGTACTCGTGGAAACTGACTTGTACTGTGACCAGTTTAACAACTGCATTGGGGCTATGGAAACTTTCTTTCAGTTTCCAAAAATTGACTCATTGTCACCCCATTATTAATACTATGGCAAACATTTTCTTCTCTACACTATGATAATTTATGCAGATGGTGGCAAACAAGAAAACCTGGCTGATGAACTAATTACTACAAGTATGAGTAATGGTGTATGAAACATAATGATATGATTAATGTAAATCATGTATAATACAAATATATTAGCAGTTGTTATTTCCAGTAAATAATGATGTATTAATCATCTTTGGTGATTTTTCTACATGAACAGATCTAATAGGGAAAATTACACAGAAGTGTACCTGTAATAAAAATAACATGTGTAATGATTATACAGCTAATTCTAGGTGTTTATAATCACATCTGGCACTAATGAAGAACCATTTTTTAATTTGAAGATTTGAGTAATGTTTTTAAACCAAAATTAAAAGGCTTACAACTCTGTCAAACAATAAACCTACATAAAGTTTGATAAAAATCTATTCTAAAAAAATTTGAACTGAAAGATATATTGAAAAGATATATTTGATACTGACTAACAGTTTTAAAATTTTTTTCACAAAATCTGTGACATGATTTTCAAATTCGGATTTTTTACACCAAATATTATTATAACGAGTTTGTAACCATAAAGACAAGTTTTGGAAGCATTATTACATCTTAAGTTTTTAAAAAATGGTTATAAATTAGTACCAAACTTGTAAAATATGAAACTTGAGAATGATCTCAGGACTCAAAACATGTTTAAAAACAAAGTTTTATGAAAAAATACCAAAATAACTGTGAGATACAAGACACAATTAAAACTTTACAGTTGAGTCATATTTGATGCCAAAAGAAGAAATGTACAATAATTTGAGACTCAAGATTAATCTCAAGGGTTCATAAACGCTGATCTCAATTAAAAACCTGGTGCACTACAATACAATACCTTGTATGTTCATA
Source organism: Lutraria lutraria (assembly GCA_964023205.1). NCBI lineage: Eukaryota > Metazoa > Mollusca > Bivalvia > Venerida > Mactridae > Lutraria > Lutraria lutraria. The sequence continues at coordinate 6,381,539 of OZ026843.1, forward strand.
TTCTGAATTTTCTCTGCTGTATCTGCCATGTTATTGCTCTTTAACAATTTATTAATTATCCCTGAATCATAGAATAATAGACACTTCACTAATACTTAATCCTCTCAAACTATCTTATCCGCTTTTTTTTGTGGTCAAGAACGAAATTCACCAAAATAAACAAGTACACCTTCTGGTCACACTTGATTTATTCCAAAATTTTGTAATAATCCACTCTCATTGGTCACATAGTCATATCACCTGCAAAGAACAAACAAGAACATCATTTATTATCATAATATTTAAATTTAACACACTTGTATTGATTTTATGATAGTACATCTGTATTTTCAATTCAACCATTCCGTTACCAAGTCAATACTGCTTTTTTTTAAATTCTGGGGGAGCATCTCAAAATAATTTTCATAATTGATACTTAAACTAAAAACTATGTAAAAATATTCTCAGAATTATTGGTAAACACACAGGAAAACATTCACAGACATTATTCCAGAATCTAGGTGGAGTTGCTGTATACTGAAGCACGAAATTTCCAAGTGGCGATGTATAGATTTCATACATCTGCTACAGAATTACTCTGCGCACTTTTCCTATAACTTGAATTAATCCAATTGTATAACATGGATGTTTTTTTGTATTCCAAGTCAGAATTGTTTCTATTTGAAAGCAGAACTATACAACAAACAGGTACACCAAACATGTGTTGTTATTACATGTAAAACATCACATGTCAATTATGATAATACAGCATGCTGTATGCTCAGTGTATAATAATATTTAACATTCAGGCCTAGAAAAGGAATAGTTTGTTTCCAGTTTCATGCTCATTAAAAATAAGGCAGGTAGGAAAGGAAATTCTTTCTTTTTATCCATGAAAGCCACTGTTGTGCTTATAAAATGGACTCAAATTGCTTAGTCTTCATCAGGCCTTATAAGAAATTGTGGAGAAAATAAGTGTAGATCCGGTACCATTACCGGAAAAAAATAATTATGGTTAACATCGTGATTAGAGAATGTTATACAGTCAACCCTGAGGAAATGGTCTCAGACCTGCAAATAAAGGCACCAATGTAAACTACAGCCACTCTCTAGCGTCGGATGATCCATAAGTTATATTATTAAGATAGACTATATATATTGAAAATAAGACAGAAAATGTTACAGGTTAGACAGAACAAAATAGGGTATTTTAGCGGAATCCAGAATTATTTTTTTACTCCTTTATGTCAGCAACAACAAACATTCCTTAGCAAACACTGATTGATAATATACATCAAATAAACCTCAGAACATTATATAGGACAACTGCACATATTTTTAAAGGCCATCTTTCTTTCATCCCTGCACTGGTCCTTGTTCACAGATCTTACTCTACACTTTGTGTAAAATACCAGACAGAAGCATGCTGGAGACTGATAGAAAAACAATACATAAATTCCACAATACAGATATCTTTATGATAAAGTTTTCAAAGAATGAAATTTATCCCCAAGCATGCTGGGTAAAACGAAAGTTCTACGAAATCTTTGAGAACAAAATTGGAAATTTTACCTGAGTATCTGCTCATGTATTCCAAGCCAGAAAAACAGTTAAAACTGATAAAAAATCATTAAATCAATTGAATTGCATTTAACATTGTAATAGTCCTGTAACATATAGTTATGTAAATGTGAATCTGATGAACCAAATTATACATCATATGATTTGTAATCTACTTTTATATGACATAATAAGTCATTAATCTATTTCTTACTACTAAAATGTACTTCTAGACTGAAGGATAATTCTTGATAATTAAACATAGATTCTATCGATAATTATGTCAGAATAAGAATAGACAAAAAATTTTATGGTGTCCGCATCCCAACGGACCTGATTTTTTTGCGCCAGTTCATGACATTTTTTGGGTCAAGGTCAATTTTTCTCTTTCCAAAATCTTCATTTTCATATGAACTGTATCTCCAAACCAAAAATGTTTATTTGATAAAAAATATCTGCCAAACAACCAACCTAGTATATTTTGGGACTCTTAGTAGAATCAAGGTATTTATTTTTTGGCCTTAACTTTATACATCTACAAAGAAGTAGAAATCATTGAAGTATCATATAATAAAACAAGCTTTTTCAAGAAAATTCATTGACTTTAACAACAAATCCAGTAAAACAAACCAACACACACATGAACTTCCTTTAGATCATAAATTACTGAGAAATTTTATTCAAGAATAAGAAATCAGAAAACCTCCAGTCTGACCTAGATTTATTTCGAAGAGAAGAGAGGCCTGTCAAGAATACTTGATTGGAAATGAAAATTACTGAATTCCAGGAAAATGCGCAAGCTGCAAAATCAATTGACATTGAGATTAGGCAATAAATGCAACTCATTAGGCAGTTATATCAGCTGGTAACTTATTTTGAGAATAATTGTAATTTGTATAGCTTAAACATATGAAATCTCTACTGTATGTTAGAACTTAGATACAAATAATCACTCTTATTAGATGTACAGTAAATCTTGATATAAACTTAAGATACACTCTGGACCAAATAAAATGGTCTTAATCTTAAAGGTGGTCTGACAAAGCTAAGAAAGAACCTGTGAACAAAAGCCAACCTTGCTAGAGACAAAATATTGCCTTTATTCAGAGGTCATTTTCTTCTAAATTATCAAAAACTGTATCTAATTGAATGGCCTTTACTCACAGGACAGCCTATATCAGAGGTAGTCGCTAAAAACTGTATCTAATTGAATGGCCTTTACTAACAGGATAGCCTATATCAGAGGTGGTCATATAAATTGTATCTAATTGAATGGCCTTTACTAACAAGACAGCCTATATCAGAGGTGGTCGCTAAAACTGTATCTAATTGAATGGCCTTTACTAACAGGACAGCCTATATCAGAGTTGGTCGCTAAAAACTGTATCTAATTGAATGGCCTTTACTAACAGGACAGCCTATATCAGAGGTGGTTGCTAAAACTGTATCTAATTGAATGGCCTTTACTAACAGGACAGCCTATATCAGAGTTGGTCGCTAAAAACTGTATCTAATTGAATGGCCTTTACTAACAGGATAGCCTATATCAGAGGTGGTCATATAAATTGTATCTAATTGAATGGCCTTTACTAACAAGACAGCCTATATCAGAGGTGGTCGCTAAAACTGTATCTAATTGAATGGCCTTTACTAACAGGACAGCCTATATCAGAGTTGGTCGCTAAAAACTGTATCTAATTGAATGGCCTTTACTAACAGGACAGCCTATATCAGAGGTGGTCGCTAAAACTGTATCTAATTGAATGGCCTTTACTAACAGGACAGCCTATATCAGAGTTGGTCGCTAAAAACTGTATCTAATTGAATGGCCTTTACTAACAGGACAGCCTATATCAGAGGTGGTCGCTAAAAACTGTATCTAATTGAATGGCCTTTACTAACAGGACAGCCTATATCAGGGGTGGTCGCTAAAACTGTATCTAATTGAATGGCCTTTACTAACAGGACAGCCTATATCAGAGTTGGTCGCTAAAACTGTATCTAATTGAATGGCCTTTACTAACAGGACAGCCTATATCAGAGGTGGTCATATAAATTGTATCTAATTGAATGGCCTTTACTCACAGGACAGCCTATATCAGAGGTGGTCGCTAAAAACTGTATCTAATTGAATGGCCTTTACTAACAGGACAGCCTATATCAGAGTTGGTCGCTAAAACTGTATCTAATTGAATGGCCTTTACTAACAGGACAGCCTATATCAGAGGTGGTCGCTAAAACTGTATCTAATTGAATGGCCTTTACTAACAGGACAGCCTATATCAGAGTTGGTCGCTAAAACTGTATCTAATTGAATGGCCTTTACTAACAGGACAGCCTATATCAGAGGTGGTCGCTAAAACTGTATCTAATTGAATGGCCTTTACTAACAGGACAGCCTATATCAGAGTTGGTCGCTAAAACTGTATCTAATTGAATGGCCTTTACTAACAGGACAGCCTATATCAGAGTTGGTCGCTAAAACTGTATCTAATTGAATGGCCTTTACTAACAGGACAGCCTATATCAGAGGTGGTCGCTAAAACTGTATCTAATTGAATGGCCTTTACTAACAGGACAGCCTATATCAGAGTTGGTCGCTAAAACTGTATCTAATTGAATGGCCTTTACTAACAGGACAGCCTATATCAGAGGTGGTCGCTAAAACTGTATCTAATTGAATGACCTTTACTAACAGGACAGCCTATATCAGAGGTGGTCGCTAAAACTGTATCTAATTGAATGGCCTTTACTAACAGGACAGCCTATATCAGAGGTGGTCGCTAAAACTGTATCTAATTGAATGGCCTTTACTAACAGGACAGCCTATATCAGAGTTGGTCGCTAAAAACTGTATCTAATTGAATGGCCTTTACTCACAGGACAGCCTATATCAGAGTTGGTCGCTAAAAACTGTATCTAATTGAATGGCCTTTACTTACAGGACAGCCTATATCAGAGTTGGTCGCTAAAAACTGTATCTAATTGAATGGCCTTTACTAACAGGACAGCCTATATCAGAGTTGGTCGCTAAAACTGTATCTAATTGAATGGACTTTACTAACAGGACAGCCTATATCAGAGGTGGTTGCTAAAACTGTATCTAATTGAATGGCCTTTACTCACAGGACAGCCTATATCAGAGGTGGTCGCTAAAAACTGTATCTAATTGAATGGCCTTTACTAACAGGACAGCCTATATCAGAGTTGGTCGCTAAAAACTGTATCTAATTGAATGGCCTTTACTCACAGGACAGCCTATATCAGAGTTGGTCGCTAAAAACTGTATCTAATTGAATGGCCTTTACTCACAGGACAGCCTATATCAGAGTTGGTCGCATAAAACTGTATCTAATTGAATGGCCTTTACTCACAGGACAGCCTATATCAGAGGTGGTCGCTAAAACTGTATCTAATTGAATGGCCTTTACTCACAGGACAGCCTATATCAGAGTTGGTCGCTAAAAACTGTATCTAATTGAATGGCCTTTACTAACAGGACAGCCTATATCAGAGGTGGTCGCTAAAAACTGTATCTAATTGAATGGCCTTTACTAACAGGACAGCCTATATCAGAGTTGGTCGCTAAAAACTGTATCTAATTGAATGGCCTTTACTCACAGTACAGCCTATATCAGAGTTGGTCGCTAAAAACTGTATCTAATTGAATGGCCTTTACTCACAGGACAGCCTATATCAGAGGTGGTCGCTAACACAGGTTTGACTTAAATCATAGACATGACTTTTCTGCCTTTGTAAAGTTGAAATACTGAAGGAATATTGATAGCAATGTTTGTTCGAGTTTTATACCCCTTTTCAACAGTTAGAGTCATATGAGCCGGACAGTTCACCTAACCATCACTCCTGGAAAGAACCAGTACTAGACTCCCACAAACAACTGTCTACTTTCTCACATAAAGAGACATAGTTGGTAGCTGGGCTTGAACCCACAACCATCTATCAGTGAGAGGTTACAGTGATTTGAAGTTGGCAACCTAAATCACTCAACCACGGAGACGGGCCTTTAATATAAAGTTGAAATACTGAAGGAATATTGATAAACCAGTCCAGAAATGAGTTGTTGTCACAATGTGGTGGTCTCATTAGTGATATGTCATACTCACTCTACTTGACATATTTATAGCTAAACAGATGTACACTTAAACATATACAGAAGTTATTCAATCACCTGTACTTGTTACTATATATGGAATAAAAGAACAACAAAAAGACGAAACAATGTGTGTGAAACTAATCCTTGTTGTTTAATTACATTGTTACAATATAGATTTTTAATTTAAGGGTTTTATCTTATGTCTTCTTTCAATAATCTTTCTGTTATATACCAGCAAGCAGTTATAGACAAACGAGTGTTCCAAGATTATATACTTAACCTTGTTCTCAACAAGTAACTCACATACAAAAAAGTGTGCCATCAAATCACAAGCAAATATTATAAGAGTACTTTTCATTAACATTCATATGGTGAATAGTTAGAGAACAATTTGAAATTATAAAACAATACCATTGACTTACACTGTCAAATATTTGAGTATTTACCAAACACTCTTGAGACATATCCAGGTGTGCATTATTGACCCAAGTTTCAAATTGGCCAAAAACGGCAACACAAGCCATTAATTTTGACAGGATAAAAAATTGAAATAAAACCAAAAATGTGATGTACTCATGCAATGAAGCAACTATCAAACAGAGAGCATAATAACATGATGCATGGGCAATACATAATTAAAACCATACATCTCAAGTAGAATTTTGCCCTAACCATGCCTAAAGCTTACCTATAAAATCATAGAATAAGAGCAACATATGCTTAACATCCCACCACAAAGATAAGTAAAAATAAGAACTAACTTAATTGTCAATTATCTAGACACAAAATGACAAATAATATTTACATTCACAAGTTAATAGTAAAACATGTACACTTGAAAATAAACATATCAATTTCCATACATAAAATGACACGAAGTATCTGTGATGTATGACCTAAGGTGACCTCATGACAGCCATTAATGTCAAAATATTTGTAAACATTTCAAGGGGACAGCAACAAGGGGCTGGGCATTATAGTGCAAAAGGTATTTATGCAGAGTTACTCTGACAGGCCTTCAATGTAAAACTGTGAACATGTGTTTAGTAGAACTGAAGAGTGAATTAAGTGCATTATATAATTATATTATATATTTAATTATTAACATCGACTTAAAACTTTGTTTTTCCTGGCTTTCCCTTATTTTATGAAATTGGATTGTTCGTACACTGACCAAAATGTAAATTTCCATGACAATTCACCGACTTTGAAAGAAATCAGCCTTACAACCCAAAGCCTTTGCCTTGGATTTGGACATATTCTTGAACTCAAAAAACTCAAATTTTACACAAAGGGAATGAATTTGACTGCACATTATGCATTCAAATAGCAACATCCCCTTCAGGAAGTCTCCCCAACACTGAAGTCTCTTTATCTATCTGTTGTTAAACATCCAATTCAATAGCTATGGTCATTTCAGAGAAGACAAAGGAGAACTATAGGCATTTGTATCCCAACACTCTTATTTCAAACAGTTTTTCCTTCACCAGGAAGTACTTTTAGAAGTACATCAAAAGTGAACCAGGAATGACTCATCCTGACAGCAGACATGAACATGTTTTGACAGTATCTATGCATCTTACAAGATTTCCAGTTTGATTAATTCTGATGCGCAAATACAAATGTGTGGGAATTCTGCAATTAAACACATGATCATAAAACACTCATAGCGCTAATCAGTAATCACCTTTATTTCTGTGTGAATTTGGTTTGTTCGATATAACATTCACTCAGAGTACATCGTAACATGCACAGTCAAGCCTGCATTATTGGCCACCTCTACATAAAGGTCACCTAGTGAATAAAGGTCATTGAAACTGTCATAAATTATTTAGAATAAAAACCTAAGGGTAACCTCTGTTAAGAGGTTTAATTTATGGACGTGTATATTGCCTTGTACAAATTAAGACAGTGAAGCACATTGTTTATAAATTTATAAGTAAATCTTCAAATGAGTAAGTAATCTAGACTCTACATGCACATTTACAGATATTTGTTAAAATACCAAGTGCTTTACAATAGTGTGCTATCATTCTACTTAATGGATAAGTTTAGAAAACCTTTGGTGCAGTATGAATCTATCTTACAAGGATAAGTAAGTACACAATGCATAGGATAAGAATTGCAGTAATTCTCTAGATGATACACAAGGTTGTCATTCCTATTAATAGTAACACAAATAAAACATATCTTTAACGATATTTCAGTTATATACTGAGGCTTCCTGGACAGTATTATAACAATTCGACAAGAAACTGGTAATTAACTTCATGTATGGAGGAAAATCAATATTGTCAAAATTTCATAGAAGGGTATGACATGAGGCAACCAAGATTCGAACCTGGTTAACAAGTCAGGCGCGCTTGCCATTGGACAATAGTTGGACATAGCAGGCAAAAAAGAAAGAAACAACCAAATCATCAGAAAAATTATGACAGTTTCACATTTCACAAACAATCAAATACTTTATGGAACATTTTAGGACTGTCCATAAATTCTGGAATTAATTCTTTTTTTTCACTTTGACACTGTTCATAAATTATTCCCTGAAATTCAGGGGGCCAACTATTTGCTGGTACATCTTACTTGTGAAAAGACTATCATCTCTATTAGACCTCTTATAGACTTACACTAGAAATAATTGTAAGTACAAGAAGCATCTAATTCACCATAACATTATTTACTCATGCACAAAATAACGAATTAATTTATAACTCTTGAAGTGTATATTACAGAAACTGGTACCATAGCAAACATATTTCAGAGGCACAGCTGCTAAAACATTTCAACAATTTAACAGCAGCAAGAAACAGAAGGGGGAAGTATCAGCCTAATGATAGATGATGTTTATCTAAGACACTGAACATGTAGAAAAGATAATGAATGAAAATAATCACACTTTTAGAGACACTAATATAAACACATAAATATTCCAGCTCTGTTTAATATCCACACACAATAAATGAACCTTTTCTGATGGACTAGTCCCCCACCAACTAATCTAGCAAAAGTATGGAGCAATATTAAATTACATTATACAGTACAACCTGCTTGCAAAGACCAGCTACATGTATGCCTATGTAACATACTGCTTGGACTTTCACTAAAAATAGGGGGGGGGGGTAAATAGGACATATACAGTAGGTCAGTCAGAATTAACAAGCTAAATATCAATAAATTTATCATTTCTACAATGTACTTCATTAACATGTTGACATTTTCAATGGACAAAATTATTGCAAACCGACCATTTAGTGTAATAACAAACCATTAAAATAATCAACATGTGTTTTTGTCTCAGGACAAAATACCATAAAAAATCATGAAAACGCCATAAAACAACAACAACATTAACAGAAACATTGTTTCAATCAGCACAACACTATTCATATACAAAAATGTATATACATTCCATCAAGACAGAAGTCTGATTTCAGGTAAATCTCATGATAGTATCACATGATTATATGAACCATAAACAACTTGTTAGACCTTCAATTAGAGGCACAACTCTAAGACCACTCATACCTGACAAAATGGGTAATCTATGATGATGGATTCCACCTAATATCTGATACCTATAAAGAATAGAATTATACTATTCCTGAAAAGTGAAACCACACCTTTCAGTGTATCTATCAGATAAGAGAAAGGTTACAAGAGTAGAAGGCAACTTTGGAATAAACTCGTATAAACTATAATCATACAAGTGTGATGTTTAATGTATTAGCAGTCACCTCCAAATAAAGGCTACCCTGTGAATAACAGGCATTCAATTAAAACTTTTATTGTTTATTACAAAATGACCTCTGAATAAGGACTGTCTGTCAATAAAGGCCATATTATGTATTTCCAAAAGGTGGCCTTTGTTCACAGGTTTGACTGTACTTATGTTCGTGCTGTTCCAACATGAAAAACCCAGAGAATGCCATGACAACAGTAAATCAACCATCTTGAAACTCATCCCAAAGGAATAAATTCTAAACAGATTGACAAATTAAGTGAAATGGAACATTATTATAATAATATTGATCAGCATTCTCGCTGTGTTAACCTTGTGCATTCATCATTCAATTAAACTTCACTTAACATCAAAATAATTCTTGAAACCTGGATGTAAATTGACACTCATCATACAAAATTAATGGGCAGCAGATTTACTTTCTTGGAACCGTGAAATTAAAGTTATCAACAAAATGTAGCAACCAGTATATCAGTTTTCTGTTCCGGAGAACTTCTTGGGGCTCAGAATTTACACCATGGAAAACTTCAACACTATTGTTTTACATTAATTCTGCAACAACTGAGGCAATTGCATACTTCAAGTCAAATGGATGGCAGAATTTCCTCAATTAAAGCCTTCTGCAATGTCACAATCAAAAGATGTAAAATAGTATACCTTAAAATGAAAAAAAAAACTTATCATGCTAAGTAAATTGCTATAATAATGTAAAGTAGACTAGTCCAACAAGAGAAACTTTTCCCATATGGCACATAACGTGTGCTTTGAGATTGACAGAGCCACATACGTAACTCTCAGTACTTACATTCCCTTTAAGACAAAATTCCAATTCTACAAGAACCAAATGTTCCCTTGCTAGTATTAAGATCTACATCACTAAATTGCGAACAATTCTAGAGTAAGATTTATATAGTTTTTGCGCTGAGATCAATACCAACAGAATCTAGATTGAGAGGAATTCAGGAAGTACCAAGTAGTAGTAAAAAAGTACAAAGTTAATGGTGCATTTCTGTCACACATAAAAATGAGATAGAAGCCTACCAGGTCAGTCAGACAGTTGATTGGTAGAGCAGGACTTATGGTCATGAGGTAGTGGATTCAAGGCAAGATGTTTTTGAAGTTTTTTCTATTTCTCTAGCATTCTGTAACACTATAACCTGCAGGGTCATCATTCTGTTGTTTGTTCAAGCCTTGACAGTGTAAGAAGATGTCTAGGTGCTCACCTGGGTAGAACTTATCAACTCAGAAAGATGTAAGTTAACTGATCACTAATTGAATAAGGGGGGATAAGTCAATGCTTGCAGGTGACCCTTCAACACTGACTAGTTCAACTGTCGGCCATACAATGTTGAACTACAGTAAATAAACACAAAATGTCAAAACATTAACAAAACACTGAGAAGATAATGTAGTTTCAATGTTTATGACATCTTCAGCAATTTTTTCCAACTGATAACAGAATATCAAAGTAGTAAAATGTCTTGCCAACAACAAAGCTAAGTTAATTATGTACCACAATCACATACTATTGTGAGCATGTGTTTCATTATCTTTAATGTCAATGATGATATTTCAATGGTTTAGACAACAAAACTTTAACTTAATAAATATCATTATCATTTAAACATGTTATGAATAGTTTGATAAAAAATATAACCACACACAATTAATATCAATAAAGCATTGATTGAATTTTTTGTCAACAATAATATTTTTTATGATTTTACCAACTGAACTTAATATGATATAATAGCATACTCATATTTATGTGCAGTCTTTCACTATGGCGAAGACAACAATATATCAAAGTACTAAAAGTACTCATGGAAACTGAACTCACATAGACTTGCACCGCAACATTTACCAGGAACTATTTTAACAATTGTACTTTGGTCCTCATCAAAATTCATGCGCGTCGAGCAAGTGACAGCTATGGGCTATGGAAAGCTGAAATATCTTCAGTTTCCAATAACCACAAAGAGTAACTTTCCATACTTTTATAAGCCAATACTTCAGTAGCTTATCAGGCCTTGTTCTAGTCGAAATTATATCATAATATGTCTATATTGACTGTACTTGGTACATACATTATAACGAGCCATATCAAAGTACATGTAATATTTATTAACAAAGCAATCCAATATCCAGGTCTTTGGAGTGAACTAAAACTCACTGAAGTGCCATGTACTTGAGACGTTTTCCACCATACTCACTGTTAACAAAAGCTTGCATGAAAGTCTAGTGGAAAATAAACCTTAGTGCAGTGCAGCAGACAATACATGCTATGCAATTATAACTACTAGAAATTTATACAAGATCTATTTCTGAATAATTACAACTTGTGATTGGTCTCAAATCTCATCATTTTGTCTTTCTTGTAGACAAACTCCTATTATGGTATCAGATTTGACATGCATCAACTGACAGTACAATTACTTTGAAATAGATTAAAGAATAAAGATACTGGACAAATTAAAGTATTTAAAATAGAAAACTCTAAAATTAATAACATTGACTCCTGTCAAATAGTTATTCATACTCCGTGAACCATTCATATAGTGTGCAAGAATAGTTCAAGAAAAGTTCATGTTTTCATTATTCCCATTCGAATGACAAGATTACTTAATCAAATCAAACAATAATCTATTTACAATAAACGTGTTCGCATATACAAAAACATACAACCTAAGTAAAAAAATAATGGAAAAAGTTACAAATGAAATTAGATTTGATCTATGGCTTTGAACGAATAATCCACAGAAATACAATATCATACTCACAGTATTCCAAATATATAAGAATAGTACCTATATTCCCATATAACAGCACTGACTCACACAAACATAATTATATATATATATGCATATAAGTAAACCACTTATATCAACAACATAAAACTCATAACTTTCCTCTACAGAAATAAACTTAATATGATAGGCGTGCTTGTAGTGTAAACTCGCAGCATTTTACCGAAACCTCATTACAGTAGGAAGAAAGCACAAAACATATGTTTTTAAATTTAATGAATTGCTCTGAACTCGTGTTCAGAACAGTGTTTAACCATCTCTTGAAATTACATCATGTAATTTTGTGTAGTAAAAATTTAACAAACTTCTAGGGCTAATTTCATAGACATACCGATATCTTGTTCCTTAAAACACAAAAATCTTGCTGGTTCCCTCATTTGCAAATAAAAAATGTTTTATCGATTGTTTTTGGACCCTGTTTTTGGACCCAGTTAAAGGTAAAATTAATGTCCCTAGTATTATGTGATTAGTTTAGTAAGTTTGAAGTCTAAAATGTTTAGAAAAAACTGGAAATTGGTAAACAGTAAGTGAAATCCCCCCCCCAAAAAAAATATATAACATAATAATTATTTTCTTAATAAATTAGAAATAAGGTTTTCTCATACAATTTCAGTGTTGCTCAATAGGGCTTTGTCTAGTAGGCAATACATGCAATGTACACGTATGGTTCTAAATGTTCCACTTCACAGCATATTATATTATTTTGGAAGATGAACATAAGATACTTTCTACATTATTGAATAAAATGCACAAGCTTAATTTATACTTTGATCATCACTTCCTTTAACAGAGGTTTCAATGAATGACTTTTTGGGATGAAACCATTCCAGAACTCTGTGATTATTGATCCATTGGAAGCCTCTATTTCCTAATGTTATTAGATTTAAGGAGGGGGTAATTTGACAATAACTTGACACATGATTAGGGTTCTTGCTCCCTTTACTCATCAACACATTTGGACATCAATCTGTATTCCAAGTTTCACTGCAATCTTTTACAGTAATTTTGAAGTTTCATTTTTTTTCTTTTCACTATCAAACGGGAAATAAATTCATACCAAATAAAGCAGAATTCTTTTTTTCTCCTCTTTTGTAAATCATTTTAGGCCATCCTTAAAAATTATTTTGTTTGTGGTTACGCACTACCTACTCACCAAAAACAGCCCTGTCCAGCTTTATTTTATCTCTTGGGTAAAAAAATTTTGTATTTTGGGTTCAATGTAAAAAAAAAAATTCTACCAACATATCCAGTGAAAATTCTCTGGGTACGGTTACCCTAAACAAACATTATTGAAGGATGGTCTTATTGCTATCTTCTAGAATCTATACTCCAAGTTTCACAAGAATCTGCTGAATACAAGAAGCTAGACTAATTATACTAAATACTGTATTTTCATTTATTTTCGTTGGGCTCAATTTATGTGGTTTTTACTAAAATGGCTATTTCGTGGGGACATAAATTCGTGGATTTTGACTTTTGAAAAGAAATGCCTTCTCTCTGCATTTAATTTCGTGGGGATTTGATTTGCGGAAATGAATTCACAATGATCAAGGATAGGTTATGGTTCTAGCACTAGCGAAATCTTGTCACTGGCATTCATATTCTAAGTTTTATTTAAACCTCTTTAACATTTTACAATAATGCTCTTTGTTATGACATGTGATGGAATGAGAGACAGAGAACTTTATATATTGAGGATATCAATCCTAAATTTTGGCAGAGTTATTGTCCTTAGTCTCTTTACAATTTTTCCCATTGTAAAATTTTATTATTTTGAAATCATGTGGTAAGGTAAAAAAGTAAAAATGTGTGTTTACTGTTTGTTGGACCCAATAAAGTAAAGGGGAGTAAGGGAGAGAATTAGGGTAGGTCGGGTACCAAAAACAATTTTTTACACAATGAATATGGATCAATAAAGTGATAAACCAGGATAAGCATTTACCATAGATGAATAAAACAGTATCTTAAAGCGAACTTCTATATGGACAGTACAGATATTGTGTCAGTGAAAATATCAATATTTCTCAGCACTTTGTATCAGAGATACTGGCTTCTAATATGATTAAATTTGCTCAAGCAAGACATCTGCAGGCAGTGTTTACAGACATGTACGTTGTTTCAAAATAGACAATAGCAGACAAAACATATGTTCACAAAACATTACCAGGCAGAGAGCACTGAAGCAATCATACATCAGATCAAACAGATCAGATAAGTGAATAAAAAGTTTGGGACATATATTTACAGTCAAATCTGAGTACACAGCTACCTGTGAATAATGGCCAGAAAAAAGCTTGCATAATTGTTTGTTTCTGGTTGAAAGTTCACTAAAAATAGGATAGGTAGGTAGGGACATTTTTTTATAATTATTATTATTAAAAGCTTACAGAAAGGTAAAATAGTGAGCACATGAATGTGTAGCAGTATTTTATATGGTGCAATATATTAGTATAAATAATTTGGCTGTGATATTCACCAGCCCAAACAGCTCAGTTGGTGTGAAGCATCTGACTAGCAAGCAGGAGGTCACAGGCACAAGCCCCACATCAGGTACATTTTTTTTCTCCTCCTATTACACTTGGTGCCATGAGTGTGAGACTAGCCTTGGAATCCTAGAGCTAAAGTGAAGCAAATAGGATGAGCCAGATAATCATAAACAATCATTTTTTAATGTCTTAGCACTCAATTCTTTTACATGTATAATAAATCAAATACAACTCTGTACAAAGATCAACTGTGCGTTCTTCATTTTGCTGTGGTTTTTGTTAATTCACACATTATGAGTACAAATAATGGTGTTGCGCACAAATCAAAGACTCTAGAAAGTTGTTTCTTTGTCATTTTTATTGACAGAGTATAAAGAATTTCTCACCCATACTTTATTGCTAAATTCAGACAACCTCAAATAATAAAGGACCATTATAGTCCACACGTCCTTAGAACTTGCGTTTAAAATCATGCACTGGACTACTAAATGAAAGGTCATGGGTTTGATAATCAGCTCTGTTTTTCGAATTTCACATTGACGCTTTTTCAGTGTCCCATCCTAACTACTGTGCTAAGGGCTGTGTTTATAAAATCACTGGAAAAAGAGCGAGATCCTTTTTCCTGTATCTCCCCTCTCTCTGGGGCGGCTCTGCAATGACCGTAGCTGGAGAATGGGCCGTTAAACAATAGATATAAAAAATATGAATTTAAGAACGTGCCAAGAAAAAGGATCCTGTAACAAGCAACACCTGGACATTTTTTTCTACAATAATGTTACCATGGCAATAAGTATGGGTGCAACACCCATAATGTCAAGGATGCACTTCCACAACACAAGAATTATTCAACATACAATCATAGTATAATTAAGAGTGCATATAAAGTTAATTACAATACATTAGAGCAAGGAGATATTTCACTCCCACAAATCAACAAAGAAAGTTTTCTAGGGGATCCTAAATCATGTGATCAGCAGGAGCTCTCCTTTGAAACCCTTAAACTGGTTGTGTGTGAGTCTGTGATATAATGAAATGTCTGATGAAACCTTGATAATATCTTGTCAAGGTCTAAATGAAAACATACAGATGTAGAATTTTGTATTTTGTGAGTTTATAGTCAAAGCTGTGGTAAAACATAGGACCATCAGGTAAACATTGGCCTTTTATTGATTTTATCAACTAAATAAACCTTTGAATACAGCCTCTATACCGGCTGATTGTTTTAAAAGGCTATCTGTCTGTTTGATTGCTTTCACGGTAACTATTTTCATACAATGATGTCCTCTAAATCAAAGCCTGGACCTTTTAAAAAACAGCAAGGACCAACCATGCAAGTTATAATATGATAGCAACGATGGCGCTTATATCTGAAACTCTGATCTTTAGATGGGAAAACAATGTAGATTTCTTTCTTAATAAAAGTAATGCATAATTAAACCTTAAAGACTAAGTATGGCCTTTTTGACGACTGGTGGACTTTATTCAGAGGTCATTTTGTCCAAAATAGTCTGTGAAGGTTATAAGAATGGCTTTAATCTACAGGGTGGCCTTACAAACACCAACAGAGGTTGGACTGTAATTTAAGAAGATTATTGTAATGATTGTTGTTATTGATTTCACATGGATATTGAAAATGCCTTGCGTTTTGTCTAATCCTTTGTTAGAAAAAATTGATATCTAAGAGATTAGTCATAAGTCCCACCAAAGGTTTAGAATGGTTTGCAGACTCATAAAAACAACAGTTTTTCCGGGATGAAGTCTGCCGGGAGATATAAAATTATTGATTGCACATATCATAATACAATGTACATGAACTACTGCAATAGGATATTGATATGAAATTACTGATGTTAAAAAGTGCTCCATACTCACAGCGGAGCATAAGATATTCACGCAAAGGAACATGGATTGGAATATTATGTATGTTCCCTCACAGTACTTTGATTCTTCAGATGTGGCAGTCTATATTTTCTAAGAATTCAAGAGTGAATTGTTGGCTCTAAAATGAGTTTCTTACTCTATTTGAATTAAAACAGGTGTAAGAAGAGGGTCTTAACTTAGGGGCAGACCTGAAGGAAGAAATTTCAGATTGGATGGGGGGGGGGGTATTTTAAATTATGTCTGACAAGGGAGGGGGGGGGGGTCAGTTAAAGCCCCTTTTAGTTACCAAAATAACCAAACTTACTGGTTCCCTAGACCCACAAGGGAGTGCGACAAATAGGGATTTATAAGCACATGTCTTGCTGCCCAAATTATTTTTACTTATACATTGTGTTCAATATTAGTACAAAAAGGCAAGTATGGTATAACCTAACTTAGTGTAACAATTTAACAAATGTAGAGAAAGAAAGCTTACAATGATTTGCATAAAATATAAAGCCTTAAAAAACGTGTATCCATACTTCTCATATATTACCAGTTCTGATAGAACCCAACAAAAACTTATGTCTCTATATATCTAAAGAAAATATAAATATTACTACAGCTGAATGTCATAAAAACAATTCATCTTATTTATCTACATAGATTAGCTTTCTTTTTTTATTTTCAACCTTCAGATACTGTATACATTGAAATTTTGGCGGTGGTTTAATGTTCACTATTTTGGCGGTTGATATATTTCAGCCAATTCAAAACCCCGCCAATAATTTACACCGCAGATATATAACACCGCCAATAATAGCAAAACAAATAACTTGACTTAAGCTACAAATAATTTATCAGTGGTTAAATATGCAAATATATGAAAATAAGATATACTTTTGTATACATACATAAAATGATATATGTAATTTTTGTTATCAAAAAAATGCTAAGTGGTGTGGACTAACAAGCAAACCATTACCATTTGTAAATAAATGGTGCTAATCTTCGACTGTGTTTGCAATTTTTATAACAAAGGGATACTATTAACGATGAATATTACAAAAAGAAAAAGGCATTATAGCATCAGGATAGTGTGAAAACGGTTACAAACAAAGAACATTTATAAGATGTACAGCAAATTAAAGTATATGTCACATTGTTGTAATTTTAGTGGGCGACGAACAATGCATGGTTTTATTTTGGCGGATTAATAAGAAATCGCCAATTCTTGACCACCGCCAAAATTTAACTTTTCAAAAAATGCCAAATTTTAGCCCCGCCAATTTAAAGACGTATACAGTAGGGTGCCATTATATAAAATATATACGGTATTTGAACAGGTGCATTGATCATTTAGCGGTACAGCATAAAGGCAATAATATGGAATGCATCATGCATCTACAAATACTATCTGTGCATGTATCTTCTCAAGTGAAAGTTTGTAGATCAAGCATGAGTTAAAAATATGAAAATCTGTTATATTCATCACGCGTAAAAAAAATATTTGTTTCAAGTTACTCATGCGCCCCTAATTTTTCCTCAAGATCCGAGACTTTTTCCCAAGGAACCAAACATCCACTGTCTCACTATCTTAACTTTCTGCTTGCTTAAATTCAAAAATAAAGAAAGAAGAAACAAAAATTCCCCACCTACCTATAGCTTTTTTTTATTGAGCATGCATAAAACTAACAATTCTTTTAGGCCTTAAGTGTAATAAGGAATGAATCATTATATTCAACAAACATGACGGTTCTTCAGTCTCTTATCAAGCTGAAATATCAGACAAACTTGAAATCCAATCAGGGAAAAAAAATTTTTTAATGGTACAGTCTTAAAATATTGAGACAGGTTTAACCCTGGTCACCCTGGTCATGGGAAGTCATACCCTTCTATAAATTTTGACAAAAATGAAGATTTACCACCATATGTGGAGAAGTTGCCAGCTCCTTGTGGAAGAGTATAAGTTAGTACTGGTTAGAATCCAGTTTACTGGTAGGTGAAAAGGCCACCATATATACATGTAACTTAACTAATTGTTGAAAAACTGTAATAAACCCACTGTAACATAATATTGAGAATGTTGCTCTGTACACTAAATTACATTCCTGAAACCCTATTTTTGAAGTTCACACCTAAGTTCAGGTGTATGTAATTCATGTACAGTTCTCTACAATCTCCTGAAGCAAAAAAAAAACCAACAAAATCTCTAGGGGAAAATGCAGCTATTTCATTCAGCAGAACTCTCAACCACAACTGTTTAAATTTATGAGAAAACATTAGGAAATAACACTTGAATCTTACAACACACTTTGAAGACAATTCTGAGATAAACCAGATCTTTGTCTAAACCTGTAAACTAGCTAAACTTTATACAAGAGTACACATCATGTTTAAATTATATATTGTAAATGCTAACAGTTATAGCAAATGTATCAGTATATATGATAACAATGGAACACATACATTGTATACAATTAATGGATGTTCAAGGAAAGGAATCTTATCTAACTTGAGAATTAATAGTTTGATTAATGATGATACTTCAACGTTCTACAGTATACGAGTATATAGTTTATAGAACTGAGAATATGACTGAAGAAATTTGCCGAGATGGCACATTAGGAGTAGAATATGAATACTGAACTTGGTAGAGCGATGAGTTTTAATGACGCAGTTTGTAGAGCAAGAAGTTCAAATGAAGAAGTTAGTTGAGCAGTGAATTAGTATAACAGAGTTTGATTGACAAAGCCTGTGAGTCGATCAGTATGACAAAGTTTGTTGAGCCTGAGGTATGAATAAAGAAGACCATTATAAATCTAAGAGTGGTTAAAGTGGCACAGAATCTATATGAATTTGTATAAACACTTGTATTTAATCATTCATGTCAAACATCAAACAGAGCCATCTAATTCCAATTGTCCTTCCTGCATTTAAATCCTAAATGTCTTGACATTCTTGTTGAAACCTTTAGAATTCAAACATTGCCCTGACCCATACACAACAGGAATACAGAAGTATGGCATATTCATATTAATATTACTAAATAACCCAATTAATTACATACTTTTTCGGAATTACAGACCTTAAGATATCAACTTAGATGTTTAATTATAGTACTGATGATAAGTATGTTTTTAGAGTTCAATAGAGTTAATAAGATAAGGAGAGGGGCTCTTTTGAAGCATGTATATTTTCATGTTTATTATGGACATAAAATGATACAGTCTACCTCATTCATTCAGAGGTAAAGAACTAGTCCCAGATTAGATCAAAGGTCAACAGAACATTGTATTAGAACCTTATTCCAGACATGTAAAACAATGGCATTCTTTCCTGAACCTTTATCAATCATTCAGTCATCACTGACTAGGGATAGAGCTGGTGGTAACATACCAGGAATTTATGTCTATCAGTCAATGACTGAAAAAAATACTACGACTGACATGTAAGATCATTAGGCAAGGTTCGGTAAACTCATCCTATAGGATGTATGTTAAGCATACAAAAAAATTATTGATTCAGGGTACTGGACCTACTCCATTCCCCCCCCCCCCCCCCCCGTGATCTAGGCCAAATGAATGTTACATCCACTCTCATAGCTTTTACCTATCCACATGCTTGGAAGAGCAAAAGAAAATCCATCACCTACCTGCCCTATGTTTATTGAGCATGTAACCAGAAATAAACAATTTTTTAGGCTGTAGTATATTGCAGTCTTTAATGGCCCAGCTAACAAGCCCTGTTGGGACTTCCCTATCTACCTAAAAGCACTACAGTCCAGATTTATGCTATGTATTGATAACAGCATGCATTTCGTAATTGTAAAAAGATCAGTCCAAATCTATTTCAAAATTCCATTACCAGAGAGCTACAGTTATATAAATTACACCCATATATGGATTATTGTCTCTGACAAGTGATTATACTAGCCCCTTACTGCTGTGAGTTCAAACCCCTCCAGGGATCAAATTTTACATGTGAGGGAGCTGTCAAGCTAGCTTACGGAAGTTCGGTATTTCCACCAAGGTCTTATTTTCTTTGTTCATAGGTTTGGCTGTCTTATCAGTAAAAGCAGCTTTAATTTCACTCAAGTCTGACTGTAAGCATTCATATAAACAATGCAATAGGTAGTAGATTAAAAGAACTAAGAGGATAGAATTTTATCACACAGACACAATAAAAGTATTGTTTCTCTAGAAAGATTCCTCGGCAATTAACAGTATCTTTATTACACAAGTATGTTACCTTGAACATAACAGAATAATAGAAGCTTGTACAATTATATCAATGAGGGGATGAGTTCCTGCCCTGGAATGTATAATATTCACCTAACACTATAAAATGTTCCCAATTTATATCAGATGAAATAGTTTTATGTATATATTCTATGTTGTATTGTATGTTATTCAGAACTTGGATGCCATTACATGAAATCATTGACACATGGCAATGATCAATTCTATTTGGGGTTTGATGACATATCATATAAAGGCACATGGTGCCATTTTCACACAGAAAGCATCTTGACATATTACACAGGGGCATGTTGCAATTTTACACAGAATGCAGCTTGACATATTACACAGGGGCATGTTGCAATTTTACACAGAATGCAGCTTGACATATTACACAGGGGCATGTTGCCATTTT
Organism: Lutraria lutraria; assembly: GCA_964023205.1. NCBI lineage: Eukaryota > Metazoa > Mollusca > Bivalvia > Venerida > Mactridae > Lutraria > Lutraria lutraria. Next base: position 6,402,743 of record OZ026843.1, read on the forward strand.
ACACAGAATGCAGCTTGACATATTACACAGGGGCATGTTGCAATTTTACACAGAATGCAGCTTGCCATATTACACAGGAGCATGTTGCCATTTTACACAGGGGCATGTTGCAATTTTACAGAAGGAAGCTTGCCAAATTACACAGGGGCATGTTGCCATTTTGCACAGAAAGCAGCTTGACATATTTAACACAGGGCATGTTGCAATTGTGCACAGAATGCAGAATGCAGCTTGCCATATTACACAGGAGCATGGTTCCATTTTACACAGGGGCATATTGCCATATTACACTGGAGCATGTTGCCATTTTACACAGGGGCACGTTGCCATTTTACACAAGGGCATGTTGGGATTTATAACAAGGGCATATTGCCATTTTACACAAGGGCATGTTGGGATTTTAAAAAATGGCATGTTGCCACTTTACTAAGGAGCATGAAATAATTTTACACAGCAAATTCAATAACATGATAGTACTTATAGCTATTAATTAATGATCAAAGAACACAGGTATTTATTAATTAGTTTGAACAACAAAGTCTAAATTAGATGCTTAACACCATCTTTGCTACATAGAAATCTTCTGCCAGAAGTTATTAATATTTATGAATATGTACCTGTAATCAATAGCCTAAGAAAAGTGGCGGTAATAATGAATAATGGACATGATGGTAAAGATCTCACACTAATGTCTTACTACAATGTACTTTGTTTCCAGCATAGTCAAACCTGTAAACGAAGGTCACCTATTGGAATGACATAATGAGGCCTTTATTGACAGATGGCTTTTATTCAGAGGTTATTTTGTTCCAAATAATCTTTTTTTTTAAACTTTTTTTTAAATGTCATTTATTCACAAGGTGGCCTTTCTTTGGAGGTGGCCACTAACACATTTTTGACTGCATATCTATGTGGTTTAGTCAAACTGGATTTTATAGATCATTATCAATTAATTTTGTATAAATCTGTAAGAATTATAACTTGCATGTACTGTTCTCGATACAACTAACTAATGGTGACTATATGATAGTAAAAATTATAAAAAAATCACATTGGTTCAATACAGGATGAATAACAATAATGTAACCTAATTAAAAAAATTAATTTACATACAAATGATAACAATATCTACAATAAAATAAACATAAAAAACATTGTTTACTTCACTTAATGCACAAAATCCTTAACTAAATCAATAAGATCACTTTTTCCAACAGGTTAAAAAAATAGTATACACAAAGCACTTTAAACTCATTTATAGTAGTAAACTAATTTTCAATCAATATTTACAAATTTAAAAACAAAAGTTGTCACACCCTGATATTACGTTGTGACACAATTATTCATGTGAATAAGCATAACGATCATTGTTTGCACACCCACCAGTGTAGAGGATTGGACAAAATTATATCTTTGACGGCTAATATTTCTAGTATCAAAAGGTAAACCAGTCCAAGTTAACTTTTGTCTTTCACACAAATGCAGATAAAGGTTCAATGACTTTTTAAAACAGGTAACAGACCAACAAATGTGTCAAACCATGACGAAACATTGAAAGTCTTTTAGTGAGTACTATGATCAATTTTTCTGACTGACAATCAAAATTTAATTTTGATGAATTTTGATTGGATGCAATTTCATATTCAAATAGCTTCATTCTTAGGATGAAAAAGGATGTCTTTGTAACTATGGTAATCATGAATTAGAGCATTAATGTTTTATGTGTAAGTGATTATTGTTCTAAATCCAATTAGCAAAGAAAATACAAATGTAATATATAAATCATCATTCAAAAGCAATACCGTTACTAACTTATTAATGAAGCTGTATAAATTAGCATCTTTTCCCAGGGTAATTTATACTAAAATATAAGATCTTAGCACAAACTGTAACACATAAACAACAAGCATTTGTAATGATACTATCTTCTTCAATACATAGAGGACACAGACATAATAATTATGTAGTTTCCACTTGTAAATAATTCCAGACACATTTATTGAATATAAAAGAGATACACATTTATGATAATATTCATGATCAAAATGATCAATGGAGTCCTGCATAACCACAAGCAACTTACTCCACAGAAATTTGCCAATAAAATTATGAAATAATAAATTACTATCAGGGGAGACAACTAAGCTGCACAATATAACTTAATTTGAAAGTAGAGGAGACAACTATGTGGCAATTTACTGAAAGGGAGACAACTATGCTGCAATGTTGAGTGATTTATCTATAGTCAAGAGAGGTAATGAAGCTGTGCTGCATAAATTAAATAACAATAGGGGAGACAACTTTATGGCAATTTAAAGAGACACACAAAGGGGAGACAACTAAGTTGCAGTGTTATAAACAAGGGTGTAATTAGGCAATAATAACTTCACAACTTAGATAATGAGGTTTAAATGTCTGACTATTTCCCATCTACTTTAAAGTCCACAAGTTATTTAATTTCATTCATTTCCACTTTAAAGTATTTGGCCAATGGGTTATTAAATCAAAGTACAGTAAAACCACATATGGTGACCAACTCATTATAACACAAGCACTAATTTTCTGATGGGTTTTCTTTAATATTTTAACTTGATAACACGACCAATGCAATTTCAAGATCATTATTTCAGGTTCCGTTTAGTATCAAGGTTTTTTTGTACATGTGATGGCATACCGTATATCATTTAATCACAAGCAGAGCTCTCCCTTGTTTAACAAAACATTCCAAATAAAACAAACTATAACATTGCCTAGCAGACTTATAAATACATTAATTTGTACAGAAATACGAAACATTTCCCTCTAGAGATACTGCAACAGAAGTTACCATTAAATAAATTATATGTATTTTCATAAAGAAATTGTTGACATTGCATGGCTTCATGTACTGAGTACATTATGTCATGAAAGTACAAAATTTTAATGCAACATCAATATAATATACAGAGTAAATAAGTGCAGTGATGAGTAAACGATTACAAATAATTCCAAGGTAGAAACAAATAGCCAAAACACCTTTTGCAATTGGGTTTTACAGCCACACCAACAACCAGGCTGAGGTGGTGACGTTTTCAGCTTTATTGATGGATGCATTATACACTTGGTAAAATCATTGACCTTCTATAAGTTAACTTAACAGCTTCCACACATGTGAAATCTTGTCCCCGGGGATTCAAACTCGCACCAATGAGGGATAGTGATTACTAGTCAGAGAGCATAGCCTCTTGACTTAGGAGGCCTCAAAATCTCTAACATCTACAGAACTTTTGATTTATGCTACTGAAGTCCTAACACTTCCTATGTACAGTCAACCCTGTAAACAAAAGGCAATCCTTGGAGAAGACAATTATGGCCTTTTTTGACAGATGGCCATTAATCAGACGTCATTTTGTTCTAGTTAATCAATGACGTTTTTTAAAAGAATGGTCTTCATTCACAGGGTGGCCTTTATTCAGAGGTGTCTGCTAACACAGGTTTGACTCTACTTTTACGGTAACTGCTAAATTTGTATAACAAATATTAGAGAGCATAGTCTTAAAATGTTCTAATTAAATATCTCCTGATTTAATATCACAAATGAACACTACAATACAGTACAACTCCTCTGTTCTGAATTATGACACCTGATCCATAGATTTAAGCTAATTTTACCTAAAGACATGCCCCACCCACCCCCAGAAAATAATTGTCTATGAATTGGGCCTAGCTATAACCATCCAGCCCAGAAAAAATCCTTTTACTGTTTCTATAAGACCTCTATACTTCATTATTTAACTCCATGTACCTCTATATCAAAATTCTGTTACTTCTCTAAATAAGGGCATTTAGTAGTGTCTAACTCACAATTAAACGATTTACAATAAAAAATCATTAAATATTCTAATATAAGGTGTTAAGTATTTAATCAACTTATATATGATATCATTATTCATACTTGGAACCAAGTATTTTGTAGCAGCCCTTTTATACCATAATTCTCTTCAATTTGACACTTCCAATTCTCATTTCCCTGTCAAACAGACCCCTAAACTTGCCAAAATATTTTGAGAAATTTATCTCTGTATCAGCAGAAAAGATTGATTCCTTAGCAACAAAAAGGTCACTTCCACAAAGAATTGCGCCAAATCTGTCGGAAATTGAAAACGAATATCATTAGGACTTCATGTCATATGCACAAAAATTGCATTAAATGATCCCTTTTAACATTCTAATTATAAGGGCCAACTGCCACATTTTGACAGCTCAATCATTAAAGAAACAATATGGCTATCTAGTATTACAGCTTCACCATCTAACCCGGAGCAACAAGCAAATCTATAATGTTATCCAATCCACACCAAAAATATCCTCCATCACAGAAAATCTATTTTAAATCCTAGAGCTCTAACAGACCTTGACATGTACAATAGAACATCCAGTCAATATTCCACACAACATTTTAGTAAAAGAAAAACATCCACAACTTACATCCAAAATGCTTTAAATTCAAATGGAATATTTCCCAGAATATATTTCTGTACAGCATGGAATAGGTGAGTCAGTTTATCTACTCTGTCATAATAAATACACCACATGAAATTTTTTGCAAGCAGTGCTAGTATTGGATATCCAGTCTATTTCTATCCAACTATAACGTTGAGGCTGACTCAATTCTCTATCCAGCAAAGCAGTTACAGTCAGCTAATCAATATATTGCTTTATTGAGCACAAAGTCGGATCAAATGGAAGAGAGGAGAAAAACAGCTGATTTGATATAAAACATCATTATTCCGTTTATTGTCCACATATTAATGTATTGTTTAAGCATTAATGAATGATAGAAAAATCATAATGTGCTGCAGTTATCCAAGATATTATGCTAATTGTTTATTGAACACTGCGAATAGTCAGGTGTGTACCCAGACTAAATTAAGAATATAATACAAACGGAAAGTTGCTGGTTAAATCAAGAATTTGATTGATTTTTGGAAAAATGATGTGGACTCAGCTGTGTACTTGTATTTAGACAGGTACCTACTGTGATAGTTCTTCATATTTTGCAGTTATTTATATCACTGGGGCTAGATTCATTAATTGTACATTTATTCCTTTTATAAAAGTTAATGCAGTTTTAAAGTAAGAAACGCATATAGTCCAGGCCCTGTGATGAATATTGTTGAAATTAAATGAAGCACAAAAAAGAGAGAAGAGTATTAATTTTGTAATAATTATTTTGCATCAATGACATAAGGGAAAAAGATTTGATAGTTTCATGATAAAAATGCAAAAAAGCACATATGCTGTTTGAACAGTTAACAACAGACAAAGCAGAAATTAAAACTAATTAATGGACATATGTTTATCAGTAGAAAGACTCTATTATCTTAACAAAAGATGTGATAATTGCACAATAAAAATACTTAGGCCTAAAAATAGTGTTATTTTCTGGTTACATCCTAATTAAAATAAGGTAGGTAGGTTGGACTTGTTTTGGCTCTAGAAAGCTAAAAAAAGTGAGAAAGAGGATGTAACATTCCTTAGGCCTAACAAAAGTCTAGGGTCACAGGGGAAAAATAAGGGTTCTTGAGTTACCAGAAACAAACAATATTACTCTTTTTTATGCCTTATTTTCACAAAAGTTATGATCAGGCAAAACATTGACTTCCCATTCTACTTGTTCGAGGTAAATGTATCCTAGTCAAGCATAAATAAGTCAATTTCGAGCATTAGAATTAGTACAGGACCATTCAAGCTCTCCTGATAATCTGTAATTGTAATAATTATGGAATCAAAGCACTGTAAGGGATGATACTGATGTTCATTGTGGCAATCATTTGTATCAACAGAATGGCTTATTTCATTATAGGATTTACTTCATTTCTCTACATTATAGGGCAGTGACCACTTAATATGGTTTTACTGGTTCTTAATCGTTCCTGGGGTAAAGTGCAGATTCAAGCCTCACTCGTTTGTGATTTTCTAAACGCAGTACTGGGCTAGGTAGTTTAGATGGGGACATTGAAAAAGCATCCCTAAAATATTGGAAGCCGTAATGATATGGACTAGACTGTTTATGATGAAACATCACCATAGTACAGCAAAGGCACCATGTTAGATCACTGACTGTTAAAATAACACATTGTGAGATGAAAATGCACCTACATGCATGTATGCTGTACAATATTTTTCATGTAATTACTCCCCTTGATCACACAGTTTGTAATTATCTCCCTTTTTGTATTTTATTCCAGTTTGATATCAGAATCCAGCTATAACAGAAGTATATCTCACAGTAACAGAAAACAGTAACATATTTTTTATTGAGTTTATGAAGCAATCACTACAAACAACAGTGCAAGTGATCCTTATCAAATTTTGAGCAGTAAAATATTCTTTTATGTAAAACACAGTAGTAAAACTTTCCAGTGAAATATTTCACAAACATTATCAGTAAATAAACTAGAGCACATGGAGAAAAATCTGCACCAAATCCCACAAAAATCTATTGAAATCTTCAATGTATTCCTCTATTACCTTGTAATTCATTGAACCATGGTTCTTATCAAACACCAAAGTCTGTTAATAAATTAATTTGCTACTAAAGTTGAAATTCTTTATCAAGTGTTTAAGATAACATTAACTGGTAAGTGAGACAGTTTAAGCCAGTTGTAATACAAACACCTATCAATACTCAAAGAAGAATTTATCTCAGAGAATTTGACTTTACTACCATATATGATCTAAATAATTCACTATAATTAATGTAACTGATTGACACAATATTTTGAATACTATTCATTTTTATTTTTAATATTTGTTTTGTCCCAAGTAGTACTAAAGTAGGAAAAGTTGTCACAAGATGAACTGATAATATTCAGATGAATTCACTGCAGAATTAAAATCTGTGGAATGCAAAGTACTTAATAACATTTTACTGTTTGAAACATTTTTCATGTAACTAGTGTCCAATAAGAAATCAGTTCAACCTCATTTGGGTTACATTGATTGTAAAAAAAGTATTTTAACATAGATTATTCACCCTTAATGAGTTCTTGCTAGGTTACTTAACAGTACTTCAACATTTGTAAACCCGCTCCCCTCTACCCCCCCCCCCCCCAAGAAAACAAATAGTACTCAAGCCATGGGTTAAAAAATTGCCAAGGGGTATTGCACATTTCTCATTGACCCAGATTTATTCAAACAGCACTTATTGAACAAATTTGTTATGTGAACTTTAGACTTTTAGATTGTAATCAAACTAGCTGGAACAGGTAATACAAAAAGTATGGTGGAACTTATCATGAAGGTGTTAAAATACATTCCACATTAATTTATTAATGATACAGGTGTGATTTGTTCTGCAATCTGGATACACATAATTGATAATTAATTAACCAGTTTTCAATAGGTGTTGGTATTAATTAACTATGTCTTCTAGCTTTCCACATCTGACTTAAATATCAAATTTTCTCCATTATTATCTTTTTAACTACATGTACGCATCTTAACAAAATTCTTAGAAGAAATATACCAATACAAAACGGGACTTTGACTTTTTTTGATTCATTAAATAATATGACTGATTTTTCAAAAAGCATTTCCTTAAATTCTTTAATTAAAAAAAATTGACCTTAATAGAAAATAGAATACAAAAGTATTAACATCAGTATATAAATACTTAAGATGAAGTAATAAAATTAGAAACAAAATTTTAGGTTAATTCTGTTCTATAATCAATTTGAAATTAACAAATTTAATGTTATAAAAACATCATAGTTATAATGATTGTTAAATTGTTGAACTGAAAAAATTTTGTTTAAAGGGTCCAGATCCTTATACTAAGATAAAATATACCATAACTTCAAATGTGTTTGTGTGTTTGAGTTGTACTTGTACCCCTTTTCAACAGTAAGAGTCATATGAGGCAGACAGTTCTCCTAACCATCGTTCCTGGGAAGAACCCGTATTAAACTCTCATCCTCCGTAAGCAACTGCCTACTTTCTCACATAAAGAGACATGGTCAGTAGCTGGGACAAAACCAGAACTAACACACAAATTCTCCCAATATAGCCATAAGTCATTTATCGCATTGTCTGACGCACCATTCCAATATTTGCTTAATGATAATGAATTATTGATACACTATTATCATTATCAAGAATATTACACATATAAATATTGGATAAATTCTACCAGCTGCTGATAGCTGTCAGTCGACAGATGTCACCAATACAGTCTCTTTTCAAATGCACAAGCCCTAAATGATTTTGCATCACATTAACTTTTCATAACGTTATGCGAGACCTTACAGGATGTTTTAACATGATGCAATGGACCATTAACTTTAAAGGCATTGAAATGCATGAATGATTTTATGCTTTTATAATGGCAGTTTTCTCTATCATTGCGGCATGCATCATGGCTGACATAGTCAATCTACCTTAGTCATTCTTTGAATAAATGTTGCTTTTTTATTGAAAACAATTTGTTCTGATCTTCTTGTGATAACAACAGGAACTATAGTACTGTCCCTGATAACAATGATAGCTAGAACATGGGAATAAAAATACTGTAGACCAAACAAGCTGTCAAAAATGATTTTCTACCATTTGGTAGTTCAAGAAATCAAGAAGTTTTGCAAGAAACAGTTCCTGAAATGAGTTCACAGAATAGCCACATACAATTTACACGTACATGTATAATGTATTTATTTGTTTGTTTGTTTATTTCGAGGGTTCAACGCAACAGTGTCGTAACTTGTTCTTATTTCAATATGAGTTACGACACTGTTGCGTTGAACCCTCGATTTGAGTTTTACGCTCCTTTTCAACAACCAGAGTCATATGAGGCACCTAACCATTGTTCCTGGAAGGAACAAGTACTAGACTCCCATCCTCAAAAAGCTCGAACCCACGACCCTCTATCAGTGAGAAGTTATGGTGATTTGAAGTCAGCGACCACGGAGGTGGGTTTATAATGTTTTTAAGCTAGGAAGAGTTTATTTCATGTAGATAACTGGTATCCAGCTTCCAGAGGCTTTGACCTGAGCTGACATGATCTCTATAGTTGAAGCTAAACAAACAAAGGACACATTTCATGAGCTAAATTAATTAGCTAGCCAATCGAAGCTTATCAGTAGACCAAATTAATATACCGCAATAAAACACCATGAAATTTTACTAATTTTCTAAATTTGACAGGTTAGTGTTTGAATAATGTTTTATGCTTTATAATGATTTGTATCTGACAAGTTACTAGTATTCATTTTGCACAGAAAGGGGAAAGTGAGATAATGGAGGGGCATTTCATAGGGTATGTTTGGTACAGTTGTACAGTTTGTTCCATTGATATTGCAAAATAATTCATATTGAACAAATTACACTAAATACCAGTAAATTGAAACAAATATGAGTAGTCATTATACATGACTTAAGGTATTCCTGCTTTCTAATGAAATTCATTTACTGAGTATATACCATAGCATGCTGTAAGATTGAATCATTGACAGATGAATTATGATAAACATATGATAGAAATATGATTACTTCAAGATGCAGAATATTGCAACAATCAACCCTACGTTTCAATGTGTCATTCTGTTAACAGCCAATTTCATGAGCATAAATCACAGGAAAATTGGCTGTCATTGTTTTTGTCAAGTTTTTGTATTATTCCATGTTTCATCCATCATTTGATACAGCAAAGTTTTGTGTCTGATTAAGTGTTTAATGCAATCTGTTGTATGGTCCTAGGCACAAAACAAAAAACTGCTTCTTTAAGAAAACCAGTTCACAAGGCCATGTAGGTGCCGGGTTATGGGCAAGGGAGGCTGAGCCCCTCCCCCCCAAATAATTTTGACTGTAATGGTTACCAAAAAGGGCTATAACTAATTCTCATATGTTGTCAAACAAAATTTAAAATTAGCCCCCCCCCCCCCCTTGATCTGAAATTTCTTCCTGATGGCCTGGTTTATACAGTGTTGTATTTGTATCTAGGCAGCATTTGATAATCATTCATATGATAGCTCTGGTAAAACTTAAAATCTGACTAGTCAATATGTATTAAGTCAATTACCTTTAGCAGCCTGCTATTAGATATACAGAAAATGATCGAATGTACCAATTGTCTTTTTCTATCATAGAGTTCCAAGATTTTTAAGTTTGGTAAACGCTTTAACTTAGGCAATTTAAAAAAAATGTTAGTTTCTGGTTAAATGTTCATTAAAAATAAAGAAGGTAGGTCAGGACATTTTTTTGCCCTTGAAAGTATGTAGAAACGTAAGAAAGTGAATAAACCATTCCTCTCGCCTTATAAAAATTCTGGGGTCACAGGGAAACAAGTTAGCAGAAATAAATCTATATTGCATTTGTAGGTCTTTAAACTACATTATTTTTCCATGTGTCAAATAACAAAAAATATAAATTCCAAGAGCAAATCATTCATAACTCATCTGTTATATTGTTGCTCTCATCAGGTATCTATCCCACAGGAAGTAGTAACGGAACTGTGATGGTAAAATTATAATAAATTCTATATAAAACACCATTATCTAATCCAAATAAACGCCTTCTTATAGTAGATATTGTATGAGTTCAATTCTGTGTAATTTTCCATTTGAGATAATTTGGGGTTGAACTAAGTTGTTACAAGTCCTTGATTGTTATAAAGAAAATTTATCACAATTTTACCATCACAAGTCTGTTACCAGTGCCTGTGGTTTATACAAGTTACATAACAATAATAGAATCAAAGAACTGTGAGGAACTCTTACTGATAATTGTTTTCCAAAACCTTATCAGTGTTGCATGTACAGATAAGAATAGTATATTGTCAGTAAGCATTATACAATGTGTCAAAACTGTTCCCTAATTCTGTAAACAAATGACTGGTATAATATCTAATCACACTTTCTGACACTTGAGATTCCTCCATATGTTTGTTGCTTCTGTCATTAAACATCACCTGAGTTGAAAAATATGCCATAAAGTTGCTAAATAAATTCTTGTAAAAACCCACATGAAGAATCCTGATTGGGGAGGCATGTATAAAATCTGATAAAACAATTTTCAGAACAATTTTTTCAAGGCTCTGTTTGTCCTTTTTTATGATGAATGAGTTTTCTATCAGATTGATACAGTGTTAGAAAAAAATTGTGGTTGAAATCCCATGAATGTTGTTTCATAGACACATCTTAGCAATATTTAACCTTAAAAACTTGGCCAATTTGTTAGATGATAATAAATAGATAAATAAATTAATTTATTTGGGTTTAACTCAGTTTTTCAACAATTTTATACGGCTGTTGATTCACCTAATAAATTTTCCTTGACTGTATTCTAACCAGTACTAAATTACCCTTCTACTAGGAACCAGCAACTTCTCCCCATATTAACATTGAAGGGTACGACCTGCGGTGACCAAGAATCAAACCCCGATCATTGGGTTACAAATGCAGTGTACCAACCACGGCCGCAGTCTCTTTCATAAGTGTAATCAGGTAGTTGTATTAACTACAACTACCTGGTGTAATTAATGAATGAGTTATACTATATAAATGCTTAAGAATGCAAATGGCATAAACATAATAGATAAAATTCTACTTTAAAGCATATAGGACATATCATCAGCAAGAGTCTTCATGCTGTTAAATAAATAATCAAAATACGAAAGATGTACATCGATCAGCCGTTTCAGTGCGCAACCAAGGGAAAGTACTCGATTTACAAAATTTTAGAAGCCATTCGTGAATTACCTCCCTTGTGAGATTTCCATATACTTTTAGTCATGGTATTGTGTGTCGATTTTTGAACACTGTAAGCTATTATGTTTACAAATATGTTGCATCTGAACACATAACAAATGTGAATCTTTAACTCAAGTGTATCAAATTCCCTCCATATTCTATTAACAAATAGTGTGTGGTTCATGAATTCCGATACAAATTGATATACATTGTCATGTTTTCATAAATTCAGATAAAAAATCACAGGAAAGCTAGATAAGAGTCAAGTCATGACTAATATGTTGGGTTGATATCAGTTAGTTTGGTCTGAAGAGAGAATGTAATAATCTCGTAGTTCAAGTCAAAGCTGATTAAAATAAACTTTCGTCATATGCTTTTACTGTGGTTTAACGTCCCATCAACAGTCAGAGTCATTTGGTGCCAGCTTTACTAGTGGAGACAGACCCCAGGTGTAGACCTAGGTAAGACAACCAACCTTCTGTAAGCTGACTTCACATGCCGAATTGAGTCCTGGATGATACTGAACTAACAATAGGGACCATCTAGTGATTACTTGTCAGAAGCCCTTAAAAACATAACTGAAACTACACAAAACCTGAATTATATTGAATATTTTATTTATCAAAATAAGTATACCCTTATTGTACACTAAGGCAAGTCCAGCACAAAACACATAAGTAAACAATGTTAAACATTAATTGAGCATATAATTACTGTACAACCTCAATACCAAGTCCACCTCGGAACTATTGTGTTTGTTTGATAAAGTTTTACGCCCCTTTTTAACAGTCAGAGTCATATGAAGCGGACATTTCACCTAAGCATCTTCCTAGAAAGAACCAGTACTAGCTCCCATCCTCTGTAAGCAGCTGCCTACTTTATCACATAAAGAGATATGGTCGGTAGCTGGGCTCAAACCCACGACCCTCTATCAGTGAGAGGTTACAGTGAACCTCGGGACTAAACAAATCCATCCATTGCTTGTTTCATTAATAAGATGAAATAATGAGGAAAAACAACTGAAAATCATCAGTCCAAAATGGAATGTTATATTGTAATATTGAGGTGGTCTTAATATACAATAAAGTTGTAAATAAGGGAGGTTTCACATACAATAATTCAATGATCATATTATACAAATATAACAAGAGCACAGTGAGCGGTGCCAACGCTCGTCTCTTCACCGCCTAAATGAGATCTATCCATCTATGAAGATTCATTTTGCTACCTCTTATAGTTTCTGAGTTATAAGCTACAAAAAGGTTTTTGCACGCCAAACAAGCAATGCTGATGACGCAAAAACAGATGAGCTAAAAATAGCACTGGAATCATTTAATCAAAACAAGAATCTGAGAGCATCATGGGTGAAAATTGAAATAACACAGAATCTTAACCTCAGTGTATCAGAAACAATAAAAATCAGTTTGGTCTGGACATGCAAATTTACGGAAATTCCTGCATATTCTTGAAAACTTTCACCCATGGTCTAGAGTATTAAAGATTACTCTCTTCATATACAGCTAGGCTGGATATTATATTCATCTAAGCCAAAGTACGCACTATGTAGATTAAATCCTTATAGTGAGAAAAACAAAAATAAACATACAATACAAATGGCACAATAAAAATACATAAATGCAGACAAATGAGGTAAAAATATCAAATATCAAAAACATTGAGGTTCCTCTTCACTCAAAAAAAAATTGATGAAAAAAGGTGAAACCAAAGACTTATATGTATATGTCTTTGGTGAAACCATATCTAACTAGCTGTAAACACAATTGTGAGTAAAACAATCTTTATCTGAGGCCTAGAATCACATGTTTAAGCTGATTTGCATTAAATAAATATGTTTATAAAAAAAAAACACTTAAATACCAAAAAAAAACTCAATGCAAAAATGAGCAAAAACATTGTGCCAGTAATACCAGCAGGTTTAACTGTCGATGTAAGCATTTATTTTTAGCTTCAATAACTTTTCTAAGTTATTAGATAATCTTCATTATACAGGTTGTTGAATGTGTGTATATTATAATGGAATTTTGACAATTTAATACAATTGCACTATCCTTAGTGACTGAATCTATGGCAAGATAAATTAAGTTCTGTTAACACAAAGACAGGCTGATTGACAAACAGACACACAAAAAATGATACAAACACAGACCAACTCATTTTCAGAAAGAGTGCTATCAAACAGTGTCCACCATTGCAAAAAGGCTCACAAGTTTTTTACACAGCCATCTCCATCGGTATTTTAGGATAAGGTTTGTAACCAACAATTTCAAAGTCTTCCATCTTGAAATCATCAATGTCTGCCACTTCTCTTTTAATTATAAGCTTTGGATATGGTCTGGGTTCTCTCTTTAACTGAAAACATACATGAAAAAAATAAAAATAAATAAATGATAAGACAAAGTGCAAATATAAAGTCCCATATCAAATCAAGTCTTTATTAAGAATGACAAAGAGGTACAATCATGTCCTACAGTACAGACCTTTTCAGAAAGTAGGTTATCTCCCATGCCAAAATCAGTTGTACTTTAACTTAAAACCCAGTGGCTGACGAAATCTGAATGTAGTATTTTCGATAACAGTGTCCCAAGACCAAAAAATTTATTTTTTTTGTCTGATATCTAAATTGACAATGTGTTGATACATCAATTTTACAAGTTAATTGGTTTTATCCTATAATGCCTTTGACCATTTACAAAATTATAATGTCAAGTAGCTTTAGACGACATTTTTTATGATTTTTTTTCATAAACACAATGACATTTTAGACAGATTAAAAAAACCTACATCAAGATAAGCGTAAATTGAAAATAATTGATAAACACTTAATATATCAGTGGTTAAAAAATGTCCAAACACATGCACATGTACTATACCTGTTCTTTTAAGGCATCAATATGGTTAACATAAACATGGGCATCTCCCAGGGTATGTACAAAATCTCCAGGCTGAAAAATCAAGAGTAAAAATATATCACATTAAGACATTATTCATTTAGGTGAGCATCAAGTTCTCAATGGCATGTTTATCTTACATCAGTGAGCAGTATATTCAGATATTGCAAGTGTGTTCATTAACAAAGCTTTGGAGGCAAGTTTTATATTTTTTTCTAAAGGAAAAATTAAGTACAGTAAAACTTTGTTTTTCGAGGAGTCTTCAGACCAGGCTTTACACCCAAGATAAGCCTGGTGCTTGTAATAACCAGGTTTTTTTTAAAAATAAAAAACAAAAATTGTATAATGCATATTGCGATAAGAATTTGAATATCTTGGAAATTTTTTATTATAAAAGCTCAAAACTGTTGTTAATATTCATTGTAGAAGAAAAAAACTCAGTCAGCTACGCAAGACTTCAAAAAATTAAAACCAGAAATACGTAGCCGACTCATTCAAAAATTCCCAATGCCAAATTTTTTTTAGTGATGTTGACAAGAAAAATGTCAGTCTATATTCCAGCTTTTAGTTTTCAATACTAACATGTGATGATATAAAAAGGGGGAGGGAAGCCTAACTAACTACTTTTTAAAACCAACATACATGTATTTCTAAGAATGACCTAACTTACCTGAAGTCCTGTAACTTTAGCTATCATGTAGACAAGCAACGAATAACTGGCAATATTAAATGGCACACCCAAACCCTGAAAACGAAATACCATATCTTTACACTGATTTTTTAAGCACTAGTGCAAATTAGAATAAGAAGGTTGAAAATAAACAATTAAACACTAGGGTTTGCAGTCAAAACAAGTTAAATATTCACCCATGTTGTCCAAATAGGCAAGTGAAAATATTCCAGAACGCAAATTTGGAACGAAACCACATTTATCTGTTTTAATATGGAACAGCATTTCATACTGTTTAACATTAATCTTAATGCAGAAAGTTTTTTGTTAAGTATTTTATCAGTTGTTATATAGTTTGGCAAGTTATTTTTGGAAGGGAAAGTTGACATTACACTTATAGTTCCTTGTCCAACAGGCCAAATAGATTTTAAAGTTAATATAGAGCCCTGATTTTATTACAGAAGCGAAATGATGAAAATCAAAATCAGTTGGTTTTGGTTTCTGATGGAAACAATCATCTTTCATTTGTTATAAAACTTACAATATCAGCAGACCTCTGGTACATCTGACAGGATAATTCACCATTACATACATAGAACTGTACAAATGAATGACAAGGTGGTAGTGCCATTTCTAGATCTGTAAAATAAGACGAAACAATCTAAAAAAAAAAATTATATATTTTGTTTCTTGTTCTCACACTGTTCACCAATTTGATTAGCACTTATATGCACAACCTAGTTCGGAATATACACAAGATTGCCAAATAGTCCCAAAAATAAACCTGTGAAGATTGGTTAGTGAATGTCTTTTCCGTCATTTTTGCTGAATAAGGGTCTAAATTCATAAGTACCAAACCGGCTCCATGGTCGAGAGGTTAAGGTCGCCGACTGAAATCACTGTAACCTCTCACTGATAGAGGGTTGTGGGTTCAAGTTCAGCTACCGCCTATGTCTCTTTATGTGAAAAAATAGGCAGTAATTAGTCGACTGTTGCTTACGGAGGATGGGAGACTATTTCTTCTTACAAGTGTTCCAGGAACGAAGGTAAGATGAACATGGCAATTTTCCTTTTTCCCCAACCTCCCCCCAAATGTTATTAGGGCCCTGTGCTTGTAAAAGAAAAGAATTTACACATATATCATAAATCAATATATTCATTACATATATATGATGTATATATAATACCTAATGGATTCCAAGCTGACATAATGATTCTACGATCATCAGGACTGTTTTTGATTTTATCAATAACATTTTTTAACTGATCCACACCCTGGCCAGAGTAATCGGCATGCATGTCTTTATATTCAGCGCCAAAATGTCTCCATTGAAATCCATATACAGGACTGAGATCACCTTAAAGAAATAAAGAATAAAAACACGTTTATTGGTCAAACAAGTCTTCAGTAAACAGAGCATTTTCTCCAAATCAACATCCTATGGGAGAAGCAAAATTGTGTTGTTTTTGAGATTTGTGCTCTAGAGGGGTTAAATTAATAGTTAAATCGTATAGCAGGGAAATTCACATGGTTGTTAAAGAGGTTGTTGCTTAAAGAGGGCTGCTCTGGAGAAGTTGCCACGAAGAACATGTGCTGCACCCAAGGTTTAAAGTTCATGAACCAATGAACCAAAGGTCACAATTAAACCAGATAGACCGACTGTGTAAATGTCAAGGAATTTATATGTACAAGTAATTACAGTAAAATGCTCATTTAGTGACCACCTTTATATATAGACCACTTCATTACAGGCCCATTTTATGCCATTTTAAGGTCCAGTATTCTCCCCAAATAAAAAAAGTATATTTCTCCCCACTGAGAGAAAAAAATCCCCATGATTAAAAAAAATCCCCGAATTTCATGTTTCATGACGCAAATTTCCCCAAACAAAGGGACCTGATACCTGTTCCCAAAAAAACAGTATAAAAAGGGCTGCATCATGACCATTTATTTCCTGACTAATTTTCATTATTTCTATAAATTAAGCCTAATAACACGATCACTTCAATAATTAAGACCAATTTTTGTTCCCAAAGCTCATCTTTATATATCCAGTACTAGTACTGAACTTTCAGATAACAAGAACACACGTTGACTTGAAAGTTTGCAGCAAACCATTACTTTTAACTACCTTCTTCCCTGTGTCCTAACCCAAGGTTTGAAAGGAATTCCTTGGAGCCATTTGCGTCCCATATGTGAACATTTTTATCCTTCAGAACATTGGCATTTGTACAACCTTGAACAAACCACAATAACTCCTCAGCTATAATTTGCCAAACTATTTTCTTAGTTGTCAACAGTGGAAATTCTGAAAAATATCAAATAACATGGTTATGTTAACTAATTTTCATGTGGATAGCTTTCTTATTCAGCTGGCTTTAATTTTGACCCTAAGCAGTTATATAATCTGAGATCAGCAATTGACCTTTGAGGTAACATTCTTGGTGCTTAAGGCTTGTACTTAAGAGATAAGCAATTGACATTTGAGGTAATATCCAGGACCAAATTTCACATGAGGAAGAAGTCCAGCTAGTTAAAGGAAAGTCAGTGATTCTACTAAGGTGTAAGCCTGTGGTCTTTCTGTACTGATAAAGCTAGAAAGTTGCCAAAAAAAACAGGCTGTTGGTGTGATGTTAAACTCCCATAAAAAAATACCTAACATTTTCAGGCGAAAGTGAACTCCAGAATGTCACCTATTTCTTACATTTTACATGTCGCTGATTAGTGATAGTGAATCAAAACCTGATATCTCTTGTATAGAAATAAAATTCTATCATTCACTCAAATGGCCATATATTTCCTGGTACAAGACTGCTTAGTAAACTCTTTAAATTACAAATTATACTCTGTTAATACCATTGAATGAGAAATACATGTAGCAAAGCATACCTTCTCGTAAGTTGTATCGCATCTGCATTCCAAAAATGGATAATGCATCCGTACCAGTTCTGTTTTTTTTCAGAACACCATGATCAATTATCTCTCGAACAGCCTCAAGATAATTGTACTCAGAATGCCTGAAAACATAATGTAAGCTAGTAAATAGAGTACATTGTATTTAATTTTATATGTGTTCACTGTGGATTCACAGAATGGGATTTGAACTCCTCCTACTCATAGTGGTGAGGGGCTTATGACTCTGGTCAGAGACCATAACCACTACACCACCGAGACCCCTAAGTAAGATATGTACAGAAAGCTGCGATATTCAGCTTTAATATAATCAGGGGTGTCCATAGAGCTAAATTAAAAATCCTGAAAATCATATGTGGCCGATTTTTGCCATACAAGAGGCCTTCAATCACATTGTTTCCATATTTTACTCATGTTTGTATTAAAGAAAATCATTCAGTGCAGATTAAATTGACCATAACTTTGCCTTTCTTGAGATATTCTCATCAAATAACTTTTATTTTGCTCAGAAATCATAGCTCTTTCAGGACAGATAAATCTGGAATATTGATACCCCTGTATCATATCACATTTATCATATCAATAATTAAATATATATGAAGGGATCAGCAACACTCATTCTTTTTATTTTGCAGAACGGGATCCGGAATGATTATTAATTTTTCATTTTACTCATTTGTTTTTCTTTAAAAATTAAATACAATAAAATGGGCAAAGTGTATTCGCCGGCCCTAGTCCGATAATTATGAGAAATTGAAACGATTCCACGGCCCTAGGTTTTATTTTTGTATTTCCTGACTGATTTTTTATTTCTGTATATCAAATTAAAGATAAAGCTCCCAGCTTTAAGAAAATGTAAATAACTTTAATATATCTGATCGGAAAATATGCCTTTGATCAAGTGGAACTTCACCTATTTTTTCGATAAAAATTACCGCTTATTTTTGGGTTCGAATTCCACGGCCCTAGAGTCTATTTTTTTCATTTTTCACATTTGTTTTATTTTTATTGCATCACGATAAATCTAAAGCTCTCAGCTTTTAGAAAATGTTAACTTTATGAAATTGATTGAGGATAAATATGTCTTTGCATACTTCAAAGTTGCGCAAAGTTTTTTTTAAAAAATCGCAAATATTTTTTGGTTCGAATTCCACGGCCCTAGGGTCTAATTTTTTTATTTTTCGATTTATTTCTATTTTTATTGCATCATGATAAAGCTAAAGCTCTCAGCTTTCTGAAAATATTAACGTTTTGAATATTGGTTCAGAATAAATACGTGTTTTTGTCGCTCAAACTTGGGCAAAGATTTTGTTTGGTCTGTAAATTTCAATCGGAACGTTCATCACCTTTGTAAAGACGTGTAGTCAGACGATTATAGACTGGCCAGCAGTTTGATATAACTATTATAAACGTGCTTGATTGATAAAAGAGAAATGCAAGCATTTTTAAAACATTATAGTATTACGAAAAGAAAATGTCAACAATTAGTTACGTTAAATGAAATTTCATTCAGTGTTTAAGAATATCTATTTATAATAATTTGGCGGATCATCAAAGGCATTAGAAATTAAGTTGTACAATATAAAATCAGTAAGTATCACCTTCCCTTAGTTTTTATCAGTAAATTAATGTCATTAATTACATTTAAGTTATTTACAGTAGATTGCGTTTATAATTTTAGATAATAATAGTTATGATCATAATTTTACGTGTAATTAATCAAATTGTTAAATACTTGTAATAAAACCTAATTTTAAAGAATAGCATAGTTTGTTGAATTGTTATGAATACATGTGCAATTAAAATACTTATTAATAATGGTTTTGTTTGTTTCGGTGTGATAATACATTTTCAATTACCTCACAATGCTTGTTGATAATAATCATCTCTGTAGAAACTGTTTTGAATCTTTTTTGTATGTATTAATGTTTATTGATGATGTTAAAGAACAGAACAGAACATAATTTTATTTTACGTGTACAAATGTACATAGTAATATGATACAGGAAAAAAATCATACACATATATACATCAAATCAAAATATATACCTACATGAATTTATATTTAGACAAATAACATGATATGTATCGTACATAATATAAAACATCAAAGGATAGTACGGTACATTTTTCGAAATTTAGTTGTGAATATTTTTAACTATTAATGAGGATAAACTAAATACTAATTATTTATTGTTGCATGCTTTTTTAAATCTAAAGAGTTCTTAATGAATAATGATATATTTATAAACATTGAAATATTCTGGCAGTTAAGTAGTTCAATAAACTTGTACATAGATGGACGAATGTAAAAATAACGCTTGATATATTGTTTTCTTAACGTGTCATAAAAAGGACATTTACATATAACATGATATTCGTCTTCCAGGTCATGGGAATTACATAATTCACAATACCTTAAATTACATGGAGTACTGTTTGTTGAATAACGACCAGTATGAATTCTTAGTTTAAGTCCAGTTAGCCTTAAACGACAGAAATAAATTCTGTATTTCTTGGGTAAAACGTTCAAATAATTTTCATAACAAAAACTCTTTTTACTATGATACAAGTTTGTTAAAATACTGCTACGTTCTAAATCATTAAACCACTCTTGTTTAAAGGTATCAATTAATCTTTCTTTAAAAATAACCGGAAATAACTTTCCATCAATGGTATCATTTTCTTTAAACACATACCCAAAACCATAGTTATTTAATAAACATCTAACATTGTAAACCCAGTTTTTAAAACCATTGTTACAATCTTTAAGACTCTGTTTGTACATAGTTCTAATAATAATATTATCTGAGTTTTTTATTTTTATCCAATACTTAATTATTCTTACAAATCTTGCTATATACAAAGGATAACGACCTAATTCTCCATAAAAAGCAACATTAGGAGTGCTTTTATTGACTTTAAGTATTTCTTTGCAAAATTTTAGATGGATTCTTTCAATTTCTTTTGATTTTGAATTACCCCAAATTTCACATCCATAACTTAAGATAGAACCAATGAATGCATCAAAGAGTTGGCACAAAATATACGGTTTAAGATCAAACTTTTTGCAATAATGAGAAAATATATTTAAAGCTTTTAGTGCTTTACCACTTAAATGTTCCTGGTTCAAATTAAAACTACCAGTATAATTAAAAACAGTGCCCAGGTAATTGAAATTATCAACAACTTCTAAAGTTTCATCATTGTATGACCAATGTTCATCAGATAATAAACGACCACGTTTACGAAAAACCATTACTTTTGTTTTAGAAGTGTAGCAACGTTATATGTCGCACCGACGCTAAATATCGCATTTGACGTTATATGTCGCAAGGCTGACGCTAAATGTCACAACCAACGCTAAATGTCGTAAAACCTCCTGACGCTATATGTCGCATCTGTAACGCCAAAAGTCGCAACAAATAGTACTGACGCTATTTGTCGCAACATCACCGCTAAATGTCGCACTCCTTTATCAATCTCTATAATGTTGAGTTATCGTTCCCGCTACGCTCCCAAATGACTGTTCATTCGTTCATGTAAATGTTTACCTCTACCCCCCTCCCCCCCAAGTAAATCACATTTGCTCGTATGGATCGGGGATTTTATTTTTATGTTGGCATTTATTATATACCGCTGTCGCCGTTGTGTTGATTGAGTGATGGACTTGCACACTAATGATATGAACTTTCACACAAACGACATGGACTCTCCCACTAATGATATGGATTAGCACACTAACGCTGTGCACTCTCACACTCGCGCACGAACGATTTGAACTATCCCACTAATGATATAGATTCGCGCACTTACGATATCACGCACGTTTAACTCACAACGAGTGTGATTTATCCTTCGGCAAAAAAGTTGAGAGGAACTTACGTTCCTCATTGTGAGCACCCATATTGTATATCAACAACGTAAGTTTTTCCAAAATGTTGAAGAATACAGGCCTTTGTGTAAAAATATCGAAATGCAGTTAGCTAGCTTTGGGTTTTCCGAGTATGCAAGTGTAAAAATGTTGCCTGTTGTGGAAAAATTTGATGGTAAAACCGTACGACGCAGTCACTCGGGGTGGCTTGAAATAATGAATGCCCGAAACTGTAACAATACACATGACTGTCAAAGACATTTTATTGGGTGATAGCACAGTGTAACAGATTTTCAAGAGCTCAAACCCTTGATCCTTGGAATGCCATTTCGCAGTTCTACCGACTGCTCTCATAGCCTACACTTCTTCTACCCTATTAAAGGTTATGATTTTCCCTTAGATATGAGGAAATTTCTTAAGTGCTATTGTTGAATCTCCTCAACTTAAATTTTCCCTTATGTAGGTCAATTATCCCTTAAAAAATAACGTACCTTACAAGTTTTTAAGACAAAGAAGAATTCTGTCAAGCTTTGTTAGTATGAATTTATTTCATGTATATTGATATTGTAAATAATATTATATTGATTATATCCATTTGCACACATATATTTAGTTCGGGTACAGAATTTAACACATTTGTTGATAAAGTTAGTTATGTTTGTTCGTAATTGTCGAACAGTATGATGGTATCATGAGTTAATGTGTCATCAAATTTCGTTCTATTAATCCTCTTCTTGTCTATATTCAGAATCAAGACCGTAGTTTTTGTCCCTATGGTGGTCTTAACATAATAGTTCTTCTGTATATACGAAATATATACGAACATTATTACAGTAAAGTATAAGTTGCGGGTTACGTCATTTCACGGTCGATTAGCCTTTAATGAACTCGGTGTATTCTGTCGTGGAGTAAATGGGTTTGAATTTAGTCAATGTAATTGAGTTTGGAACATACAATGACGTTAAATGAACATTATTTGTCGCCTTTCACTGACACACACTTTTCACATGTCGACGGTGTCAATTAATAATAATAGTGAAAATAAATGGCAACTTCGGTTGTCATAAACAAACAACAATTAGAATTCGTGCAAGCCAATTTTAACCGTAAGAGGATCGCTATATTTTGATAGGAGTATATGTTACATCATTTCTAAAATGGGCGATTTTCAGCCACTTGAACGCTTTTGCAAGTTAATTGTAATAAACATGCAAACCTAAACTATTGACAAATACATAAAAATACTGCAAGGTGGAAACTAATACACTTGCCAAAAACCATTATTGGAATGTCGAAACGCAAGTTCAAATTACAGACACACGTCATGCATCCCTAGAAATCGCGTGATAAAGCAATGTTTTGGTTTACTGTCAGTTGTTTATGTGTAATTTGAGACTTCACAAAATGAATAAGCTGTTTATCAAATTGTATCTAAATTGTCACTATAAGGAAAATAAAGATATTCAGTCCTGGATGAGAAAGACGTTTTTCTTAATCTGTACGACCGCGTTCATGTAATAGCAAAGAAAAACTTATTTAAACATTTCCTTAAAGTTCAGAGTTCATTATTACAAGGTTTGAATAGTTTTATAGTA
This sequence comes from Lutraria lutraria, assembly GCA_964023205.1. Taxonomy (NCBI): domain Eukaryota; kingdom Metazoa; phylum Mollusca; class Bivalvia; order Venerida; family Mactridae; genus Lutraria; species Lutraria lutraria. The sequence continues at coordinate 6,426,428 of OZ026843.1, forward strand.
CAAATGTTCATAATTATGTTCAACAGATATAAATTGGACATACCTTGCATATTTCATGGATATCATTACTTCTAGGCTTGACTAACAACAATACTTAAGGTATTAGGATCCGAACACTCTACCTTTCTGATGTATCTGTCCAATGCTGCACAAAATGTTAATATTACAAAAACTGAATTTCCAAATTATCATTATTGCTTTGGTAGTTATCTCAGATACATCAATCCATTTTACGACCCTTTTTTAATTTTTTGTAAGAGTTGTTGCACTTCTTGAAAAACATTAATTTCTTTTGATATTGCATGGTCATCTATATTTTTCTTTATCAAATTATATCTTTTTACCATGAGTTTTCGTTGAAATTTTTCTTATATCTTTTAAAAATGGGTAACTCTCACATAATTCAATTCAAATTTAAAGGGAAAATAACTCAAAGGAATGTCATTGTTTATTTTTTAATCTATGAAAATTATATAAACATATCCAAAATCTGTCCGCCCCATTTTGAGAAAAAAATGGGAGTTAGGATCCTAACACCTTAAATGTCTAAAGTAAAGAGCTATACCAAAATAATATCAATATATGCATAACAAGAATTGAAAGAACGCCAGCTTTTAATGTCACTCCTTTTTCAAATAAATAGCCATTGCTGTTTTTTGTACATTACTATACCTAACATGGTAAAATCTATTGAATTGATCAATACTGAAGATAAAAAAGTCATTAAAAATATAGCCTCTTACATTTATAATGCGTTTGAAATTAGAAATAATATCATAAAATTGTTTACATTGTCTATATTTATGCGAATATATATATATATATGTATTATGTATTACTGTTTCAATTGCTATCTCATAATAGATATTTGTAAGTTTCACTTTTTAAGAAATATTGTACTGTAAACACATATATCAAAACCCCTGTAACTATTAGTATGATTTAAGTTCATTTAACTAATGAGTGTATAGTCAAAACTGTAAGTTCAATAATTGAGTTGAATGGAATTACAATATAATGTTCTATACTTAAAAAAAAGAATAATTATGATCAGTCTACGTTATATTCTGATCTTCTCCATAATATTGTCAAATGTAATCATTTATTTGATATAATATCATACATTACTTATATTATGTATATCATTGTGTTGTGTCATACTGTTTGCATTGTGCCATGTATGTCCTTGTGGCCTTTAAAGTCTTTTGAATTGAATTGAATAAAATACCTACCTACCTACCTACCTACCTACCTAGCAATTTCCTTACCTAAGGAAATTTATACAACTTAAGGAAATTCCTTTATAAGTTAAATTAAAGGAGCTTTATGAATACAGGCCCAGTTTTACACCGCGACAGACATCATAGAACGTAGAACGCTGGTTTTAAATTGTTTTCATGAAATACATTTATTCAAATTGATTACACAGAGTTATTGTACTCATCTCCTTTAAGATACAAAATGCTGCGTGATCATTTCCTCCTTTGTTGATGGTGTTTTAAGCCCGCAAAGGCGTTACCAAACACCCAGATAACAAATAAATAATAAGAGAATAACGTATATCATAAACCGAAAAAGTTTATTGACCATTGCATGCACGCAATGTTGTATGCGAGAATTTTGAAAATATTTCGGCCTGGCAGTCGCATTTAAAAGTAAAAAGTTGTAATTTATTAATACAGTACAACCTCTCCAGAGCGGCCCTCCTATAAGCAACAACCTCCCTTCAACAACAGCGTGATTTTTTCCCACGGCACGATTTAGCAATTAATTTAACCTCTCTTGAGCAACAACCTCAGAACAACAACATAATTTTGCTACTACCAATGGGTGTTGCTTTAGAAAGGTTACACTGTAGTGGTAAATGTTAGAAAATTAAAAAGTGAATGTATAATAAATAGCACGTGATACATATCGGGTTGAATCAGCTGGTATAGGAACATCAAAGAGAAACAAAATAATAAGAGATTTATATGGAGTATATGTTTAGAGTTTTATACAGTTACGAGGACAAAACAATACGTGCATGAAAAATTAAACAAGGCATTTTGTTAATAATGACGTTTACACTTTCTTTAACATTATTCCTTATCTTTTTAATTTACAATTAATTGTACATTAACGAAGAAAGAATCTCGTATCTTTAAAACATACTATTTTGGCACGGCTTGTCCTATCGCGAGTCTACTTTTTTATACTTTTCTGTATTATATGACAAAATTCATTTGTGCTAATATCTTGCACATAGCTGATGGTTAATGCAAACAATGGACAGCCCAATGGAATATCAAAAGCTAAAACAATAAGGCAGGAATTATGGAATTGTATTCTGTTCTGTGTTCATACCTGACCATAATAGCAATCAAGTATTTATGATGTTTTGTCTACTAAAACAAATGATTTAGGGGGTTTTCTCCATTCTAAATATGGGGTTTGAGACCGTTTGACCATACAATAAAAAGTGAAGGGGCTTTTGTCCTACGTCCATTCACCTTACTATGTAATTATAAGATGCTTACACGAGTAATTAACCACATTTTAACGCACACAGTATAACACATGAAAAATGAACAGAAACAATATAAATTTGTATGTAGAATCTTAATTTAAGAAAGATGTAAATCATTGAGAACACTATAAGAATATTCAATGATTAAACAAGATGGTCAATTTGTTGTAGACGGTTAAGAATATTAATAAGGTGTTTTTCTTTAAGAACATCAATTTATACAGTAATATTGAAGAAAATATTTATTTTTTGTCTAGTTCATTGGAATTTATACATGGTTAATTAACGAACATCAAGTAACTATGGATTTCTGACACATTTTTTTTCAAAACTGGACGGTGAAACTTTTTAAAATTTGGTGTAGATATAATACACACATAGTAGTTAATTTTGAGAAAATTTCAGCTGCTGCCCTGCTTTAGTTTTTATTTTAATGATATTTATCAATTTGTTACTTTTTGGTAAAAGGCTAAAATCTTGACTAAATCTTAAAGGGGCTGAGTTACATTTTTCACTTTTTCTACAAGTGAACATAGTACTTCCAAACATCGTATTAACAATTTGAATTGACTAAATATTGGTTACCCTTAGACTTATACACATTATTTCATTTATTGTTTCATCTGTTAGAGAGATAGGCCAATTTTCATAAAGGTGACTTTATTTGATTTTGAGGTACTACTTTACGTTAGGGGTAGAGGAACAAAAATGGTTGTAACTCTCTTAACTGGCGGTAAAAGTTTTTAAAAAATCACCCGCAAAATGTCTTAATGGATATATAAAAGAATGACAATATTTAAAATACGATCCTTAACACTTCGCATTAGACTTCGAAAGCCTTAACTCTTTACCGTTTAATAAAAGTGTCTTTAAGACAAGTGAAAACAGTTCCTTAATATGGCAATTCTTCAAACTGAGTGAAAAGTAAGTCGATGTATGTGTTGGACGTAAGTTCTTTAAGCTTGGAATAAGAATAAGAGTATGCATAATAGCTAAGCCAGATTGTTGTACGAGATCATGCAATAGGTATGACCTTTTGTATATAGATATATCGGCGTTCCTTTAAACTTTGAACATAGATGTCCGTCAATAAACTGGTAGGACCTTCCTTTCTAAAGGTGAATAGTCTACCACCGGGCAATCACTCCTCGTTACTCTACCTCTTGGCCATCATACCCTGTTCTGTCAACACACACACATGCACACACAGGCAACGGCGATATATAATAAATGCCAAGATAGAAAATAAGATCCCCAATCAAAACGAGCAAATGTGATTAACTTGGGGGGATATACTATACATTAATATGAACGAATGAACAGTCATTTGGGAGCGTAGCGGTAACGATAACTCAACATTATAGAGATTGATAAAGGAGTAAGACATTTAGCGTTGATGTTGCGACAAATAGCGTCAGTACTATTTGTTGCGACTTTTGGCGTTACAGATGCGACATATAGCGTCAGGAGGTTTTACGACATTTAGCGTTGGTTGTGACATTTAACGTCAGCCTTGCGACATATAACGTCAAATGCGACATTTAGCGTCGATGCGACATTTAACGTTGCTACAAGAAGTATTCACTTTTAATCCCCATGAGTTGCAATATGTATTTAAAAGATTCAAGTGATTTTGTAGTTCTAATGGAGATTTAGCTAGTAAAGCCATATCATCCGCAAATAATAAAACTATTAAAACGATATCATCAAAAGTTAAGCCTGGTTCATTGCTCGATTGTAGAAATAATTCCAGGTCTTCTACAAACAATGAGAATAATATAGGAGATAAAACTTCGCCTTGTCGTAGACCAATAGCATAATGAAAATATTCAGAAAAAGAAGAACATGATTTAACACATGACTTAACGTTCGAGTACATATCTTTAATAATATTAAGCAATTTCTCTTGAATACCAAAATTGAACATTTTGAACCACAATGCATTTCTATAAATTGTATCAAAACATTTGGACAGATCTACAAAAGCAACATACAATCTCTTGTTGGTATTAAGATAATGCTGTACTAATGATAATAATACAAATATAGCATCTACAGTTGATCTTCCTTTGCGAAACCCAAATTGCGCATCTGTTATAACGTTATATTTTTCACAGAAGGTTTCGATACGCTTGTGTAAAATAGAAGTAAACAGTTTAGAAAAACAACTCACTAACGTAATTCCCCTATAGTTATTGACATCGTTGGTATTCCCCTTTTTATGCAGTGGTACAATTATTCCCTCAGACCAACTTTCCGGGAAACAACCCGAAAGTAAAATAGCGTTGAATATGTGGCCCTACATAAGTCAATCAACTTTCTGCCATGAGAGTTACATGTACTATCTATTGTTTCTCTATCGAGCTTAACATCAGGAACATACCCATCATCATCAATGCTCACATTTTGACAATCATTACATATAAAATCAACCTTTTTACCAACACGACTATTCCAGTCACCAATTAAATATACAAGACCATTGTCAACAAAGTCACAAATATCATTCTGTACAATATCAAAAAAATTGACCATTCTTACTTACTAACCAACAGCCTGGTTCGTTATATCTTTTGTATATTACATGTATATGTTTATTCACCTCATATCACACAATGTATACATGTGCTGAGAGTATCATAGATAAACTGTAAAAAATAAGCTGAAAACTTTTATTATAAAAGATAGGTAAAAATAAGATAGTTTAAAGTTCTGTCTACGTGTGTCTTGATAGTGAAATAGGATGAATATTATATATTGCATAATAATATCTTGACTTATTATCAAGGTATTTTGACTAACTTAGCTAAATTCGTTAATATTTTACAATTTAAGTACTTGAATTTGAATGATTTTTTTCAACGTGAAATCATTTACTTTTTTACGATAATCTCCTATGGAGATTTGTAAAAGTTACAAATACTGTTAAATAATATTTAATCATAAAGTGAAACACAAAGACAGCGGTATTAGTGCGGATGAATTTTTCGATCATTTTAAAGCTGTGTTTTCTGAAGGTGGCGAATTTTCAAATGATGATGTTGAACAAGTTTTAAATAGTGATATAAGCATTAATGATGCTCAACTCGATTCTGTTTTACTATTGATGAAATTTTGAAGTCAATATCAGTTTTGAAAAGAGGTAAACCCGGCGGTATTGATTGTTTAATTCCCGAAATGTTTCTTGAATGTAAAAATGTTATTGCACCATTGCTATGTAAATTATTTAATTACATGTTTTCATATTGTAAATATCCAGAAAGCTGGACTAAGGGTATTATTGTTCCCGTGCCAAAGAAAGGTGATGTAAATGATGTAAATAATTATAGAGGTATTACTCTAAGTAGCATTTTTGCAAAAAAATTCCATTGCCAGCTTTCAAGGCCTAATTTACAAAGTAGCCTCCCTTGATTTTCGGTCGAAGGGAAGCTTGTGATCAAATTTCGATTATGTCCCTTAGATAAGGACCCTAGATAAACCATTTAAGACCCTAGATAGCACTGAAATCAGTAGAATCACGGTTCATTAAGCAAGACGCGCATTGCGCCCGCAGGCATGATCTTATCAGTGGTTCATCAAATACAGTAAAACAATAACAGAAATTGATATCATGAAGAACTTGACTTATACTTGTATTGTTTAACGTTATTTGTTAGTTGTTGGGTAACTACAGCCAAGCTTAACATGTTTTATAATAAAATAACCATTGATGTACGCTTTATTATATTTATTCTGCTAATAACAAGTTTTCTTTGACAAGGTGAAAATTTAGTTAATTCTAACAAAGACCTATACATACATCTTTGATTCTAATTTTGTTAATATGTAGATAAATAGATTGTAAAATCCATTCTGTTTCATTTATTCTGATTTTTATCGACAAATGTTACTTTAAACAGCGGCAGATCCAGGATTTCAGGGGCATAATATTTTGGAAAGTATGCTATTTCATTGAATGATTTTTCATTTCTTTAGGAGGTGGGGGGCTGAATTCGTTTGTGTTAAATAACTAGTTTATATTTTATCGAGTATAAATTCAGATATATCAAGGACTTCTAAATGTATGTATATAAGTCCTTGGATATATCAGAGACGTTGTATTATACGTCTCTGGATATATATAACATCCCTTTTAGATAAATAAACTGTAAAAAAGTCTCTGATCACTAAGTCTAACAATCATTTTTTGGCTTAAAATAAGTTCGATGTTAATTATCATAGTAAAATATGACATGTCTACATATAATACATGTGCCTGGCATAATTCGCATCCTTTTTTACCAATTTAAATAGCATGTAGTAATAAAATCCAATACAGGTCATGGTTCAGTGAGCTAATTATATACAGTATATTGCACTTACGGTCAGTATTAACTGGGACCATTATACACATGTATATTGATAATCACGTTAATTGGCGATGTAATCTGCATTCATCTATAATAGTTGATCCGTCTTACTATATGTAAACAAATTTAATTATTTTATATTTTTATGACAGGGTTGTGCTCAACAGCTAATTTAAAGCCATTCATTATGTTACTATACTTTAATTCTGATGCTTATCTTTTCGCACTTTGTTTTGTTAAAATTATCTATATGTGTATATTGGTCCCAAGAATTATATTTTTAAAGATCACAAAATGAACAAAATACATCTTAATCAAGATTAATGATCTTTAGTTATAAATTGAAAAAATGATAAATTATGCTTGAATTAGTAGTTTCATTATAGTAAACAGTAAAAATGTTGATTCACAATCTGACACTAACATCTAAGCTATACTTATACTGTATATATCCGCATACTGATTTTATCCCTAAAGCCATGCTACCTGGTTACGGGAATATACAAATAACTATAATTATCATGTAGGTACCTTATTATGAGAAACAACACGTTTCCAAAACTGGTCAATTCAGATCGCACATGGAAGCAAAAAAATGTTAGAAATATTAATACATTAATATTCAATATGAATCAGCAAAGAATCTAGCTTGAGCACGTAAATGGGAAAATGTGATGCTAAAATTACAACACGGCTTTCGTGGTGTTTGAATATCCGCTATTATGTCTAGTTATAGAAATTTCTTTGTATGTTAATTCAGTGTATTTATAATCTGGACCGGCAAGGATAACTTAAATTTATAACGATCAAGGAAGCAATAAGATAGAATACAACATAATTGAAATTTATATCATTATAAAGAAGAAAGATGCAAAATTGTGCACATAACTGGGAAAATAGTGTACATTTTTAAATGTATATTGCAAAATGACTTTCTCGGTGCTTGAATTCCTCCATCTTGCCCAGTTTTAGGAATTTCCTTGTATGTTTTTAAAAATCTAGACCGACAAGGATAATTTTGTAACGATCAGGGAATCAAGAAGATAAAATACAACATAATTGAAATTTATATCATTATAAAGAAAAAAGATGCCAAATTGTGCACATAGCTGGGAAAATATTGTACTTATATTGCAAATGACTTTCTCGGTGCTTGAATTCCGCCATCTTGCATAGTTTTAGGAATTTTCTTGTATTTTAATACACAATGTTTTTATAAATTTTGACCGACAGGGATAATTTTGTAACGATCAGGGAAGCAAGAAGATAAAATACAACATAATTGAAATTTATATCATTATAAAGAAGAAAGATGTAAAATTGTGCACATAACAGGGAAAATGTTGTGCTTATACTACAAAATGTCTTTCTAGGTGTTTGAAATTCCCACTTTTGCTTAATTTTAGAAATTTCCTTCTTTGTTCATATAAAAAATCTAGACCGACAGGGACAATTTTGTAACGATCAGGGAAGCAAGAAGATAATATATAACCTAATTAAAATTTATATCATTATAAAGAAGAAAGATGCAAAATTGTGCACATAACAGGGAAAATGTTGTGCCTTTATTATTAATAAAGTTATTACAAGTTAAATAAATACTTCCTCTATAACTCTATATCGAGCACCTGTCACCGCCATGTCATCGATATCGCAAAAAAATCGATTTTCAAGGGGGACAACTTTCCCGATAAGCCAACTGATAAGCTCTGAAAGCTGGCAATGTCAACATTACTAGATATAAGACTTAGAAAATGGGCCGAAGATAATCATTTACTAAATGACTTTCAGTTTGGTTTTCGTAAAGATAAAAGCACCAGTGATTGTATTTTTGTTTTAACTTCGATTATTGATAAAGTAATTTCACAAGGAAATAAAAAACTATATTGTGCATTTGTTGATTTTCGTAAAGCTTTCGATGTTGTCTATAGAAATGGTATTTGGTACAAATTATTACAGAGTGGAGTATCTACCAAATTTGTTTATATGCTGCAGACAATTTATGAAAGTGTTAAAACATGTGTACGAGTGAATGGAAAATTAACAAAACAATTTGATAGTTTAAATGGAGTTAAACAAGGCGAACCGTTGTCACCATTATTATTTTTATTTTTTATAAATGATATGTATCATGCTTTATATGATGGAACTATTGACTCATTTAATATAGACGAGTTACGGTTGTTTTTACTTCTATTTGCTGATGATACTGTGCTAATGTCTTATACTAAAGAAGGGCTGCAAATATTATTAGATAACTTACATGCTTACTGTAGCAAATGGGGTATAAAAGTAAACACTGATAAAACTGTTGTTATGGTTTGTAAAAAGGGTAATAGGCCAGAAAACATAGATTTTTATTATGATCATCATAAGCTTGACTTAGTCACTAAATTTACGTATCTTGGGGTAACACTATCATCCAACGGTAGCTATTACCAAACACAGAAGTCATTATCAAAGCAAGCTATGAAAGCTCTTTTTTCACTTAATTCATTGTTTGATACTCTAGCTCTTGAAATTGTTGATAAGATAAAGCTATTTGACTCTATGGTTTCATCAATTTTAAATTATGGTTGCGAAATATGGGGTTTTCATAAGGCTCCTGATATAGAAAGAATACATCTTAAATTTCTCAAATACATTCTGAATGTCCGACAACAGACAGCTAATGCCACTATTTATGGGGAACTCGGACGAGTTCCAATGTATATTATTCGTAGAACTAGATTGATTAAGTACTGGTTTAGAATTATGAAAACTCCTGACTCATTGGTCTATAAACTTTTTAATCAACGTGATGAATTCGGAGAGTACATTAACAAATGGGCTAAAAGCATTAAACAACTACTAGATGACTTAGGATTTTCTTATTTGTGGGATAATAATTATGTATCTAATATGCAGATTCAAAGTGTAATTAGAAGTATTTATGATCAATATTTACAGCATTGGTTTTCATAACATAACATAACATAGCTTTATTTCTCTCAATACATGCAATATACATAGTATGAACATGTAAACATGAAGTATTACATTCATGCAAAAGGGTACGAGGCGTAAAAATACATACATATATGAGCTTAGAGAATTACGTAAATTAGAAACATATTGTATATTTAAGAATTGTTTTGAGTTTGAAAAGTATTTGAGTTGTATTAAGAATGATTGTCATAGAATTTCACTATCCAGATTTCGATGTTCTGCACATAATTTTACTGATCGAAGAAGGGAGACACAGACAAATTGATAGAAATCGAAGATTATGTACTAATTGTAATATGAACTGTATTGAAAATGAATGCCATTTCCTGTTAGTATGTCCTTTTTATAGACAATTAAGATTAACCTATTTACCAAAATACTACTGTCATTGGCCAAATTTAAGTAAGTTAAAACTCCTTTTAAACAGTTCACAAAGTAGTATACTAAATAAAGTAGCTACATTTATCTATCAAGCAAATTGCTTGAGGGGCTGATTTTCATAAATGTTCTTTTATTTACAACATATACATCGATGAATGAGTTTATAATATTGTTTATATTTTTACTATGGTTATAACAAGTGATAAGATAAATTGTTGTTTTGTTCACATACTCTGCTGTTCAAATACTTAACACTATTCATAATAATGTCCTTACTGGGAATAGCTATGTTTACTTATGTTTATTATGTTCTTGGTTTGACTTATGTTCATTTATATTGTATGTATGTTCATACTTTTCTCATTGTAATGTCAAGGTGCTTTACTATGAATTAACATGGATTGGCAACAACCAATTATGTTTATGCCAAATAAACTTTGAAACTTGATAATCATGAAATAGATTATATTGCACATTTGTATTGAGCTGCTTTGTGTATACAACGATCAATCGGTGATAATTGGATTAACGAGCATGAGTGGCCGACACGTGTATACAATAAACAGATGTTGATTAAACAATACGGTGTAGAATATCCCTTAAAACATCAAATATTTTACTACAAAATCCAATCGATCTTGTATATATATATATATTATTCTTTATTCTTGTCTCATTCATGTACATACATAAAATATATTAATCATACACAAAAAACTTAAAATGTACATAACCATTCAATATTGAATTATAAGAGACTTATAATATACAATATCACATAAATTACATTGCATATCACTATTTACATAAATAAGACTAAGAGACTGTTGTTAATGCGTTGTTATAAAAGTCTGATAAAAACTAATTGATTTAAGAAATTGAAATTTGTAAATAGGCACTAATGCGCTTATTAAAAAACATTTTATAATATCAATTATCACCCCGGTCAGACCGTAGATGAACTGATTAACAGCAGTCTCTTAGATGGAAATAAAACATAAGCAGATATTAAAACAAAGTATACAGCATTATTAACATAAAAACACACTACTCTTTATACATAAGATGCATTATTTACTAATAAAAAATGTTCTTCGTTGTAAAATATCATAACAGGTTTTGGCACATATTCTAATCATATCTGCTGTGTTGAAAAGAAATATCAGCTTATCAGTTTTAGACATTTGTAAAATGGCATCATGAATGGTAACCGCTTTAGTGTACATGTTACCATTCATGATGCCTTTTTACAAATGTATACGAGTATTCTCATAAATGGTTTAAAAATCATTAAAACAATTTTATAATACCGAAAAAAATCGACATAAATTTTACGGAGAATGATCTTATTTTACATACGAATTCTAAATACTAAAAATGTCTAGATAAAAAATACCAAGGACTTATATACATACATGTATGTATATAAGTCCTTGAAAATACAAATAATTTGAAAAATAAAAAATATACCCTATATGACCGTGGAATTCGAACCCAAATATAAGCGGTAATTTATATCAGGGATGCTATTACATGTAATATAGCATCCCTGTAATATAATGTAATATAGCATCCCTGTTTATATCTAACCATATTCTAGCTGTCTGCTCAATAACTGTATGTTATATAGGTATAATTCAAATTCTATACTGGAAATACTTCAGAATGATAAGTTTCTTTTTTGTACTCCTAACGACCGTAACTTTATAACCTACTGAAAATATTTTTCTCACCGTCATGTGCATTGTTTGTATGCTGTTTACTTGTATACCATTGTATCATTTATAAGATTAAGGTTAAAATAAAGTGAAGTTGAAGTAATTAACCAAATAATTACTCTGATCACTACCGTCCATAAGTATGCATGTCTGATTCCTTTTTGTTATTGATGATGAATAAACAGTAAATTTGTATATTGGTTTTGTTATTACTTTATATCTGTTCTGTTTAAATATTCTGTTCTATATCGTTTTTTTCCCAATACTGTTCATACCAAAATGAGATATGTATTACTACTGTTCGGTAATCTTCTCAGATATGTAATAAAATTTAGAACTCGAAACATGCACCCTTTGTAATTGTATAGGCAGCATTGACGATGAAATTCATTATATTTTAGAGTGTAAACATCTTTCTGACCTAAGAAATAGATATTTAGACATCCAATATATAAAACGACCAAATATCATGTCATTTAAATCTGTAATGAACACATCCACTAAACAATATGATAAATATAAACACTTTTGTATGTTTGTAAAAGATATTATATGCAAAAACATATTTATCCTCAATCAATTTTCGTAAAGTTAACATTTTCTGAAAGGTGAGGGCTTTAGTCTTATCATGATGCAATAATAATAGAAATAAGTTGAAAAATAAAAAAAGACCCTAGGGCCGTGGAATTCGAACCCAAAAATAAGCGGTAATCTTTATCGAAAAATAGGTGAAAATATTTGCGATTTTTTTAAACAAACTTTGTGCAACTTTGAAGTATGCAAAGACATATTTATCATCAATCAATTTTCATAAAGTTAACATTTTCTGAAAGCTGAGAGCTTTAGCCTTATCATGAAGCAATAATAATAGAAATAAATTGAAAAATACAAAAAATAGACCGTGGAATTCGAACCAAAAAATATTTGCGATTTTTTTTAACAAACTTTGTGTAACTTTGAAGTATGCAAAGACATATTTATCCTCAATCAATTTTCATAAAGTTAACATTTTCTGAAAGCTGAGAGATTTAGCCTTATCATGAAGCAATAATAATAGAAATAAATTGAAAAATAAAAAAATAGACCGTGGAATTCGAACCCATAAATATTTGCGATTTTTTTAAACAAACTTTGTGCAACTTTGAAGTATGCAAAAACATATTTATCCTCAATCAATTTTCGTAAATGTAACATTTTCTGAAAGCTGAGGGCTTTAGTCTTATCATGATGCAATAATAATAGAAATAAGTTGAAAAATAAAAAAAATAGACCATAGGGCCGTGGAATTCGAACCAAAAAATAAGCGGTAATTTTTATCGAGAAATAGGTGAAGTTCCACTCGATCAAAAGCATCTTTTCCTATAAGATATGTGAGATGTATTTACATTTTCTGAAAGCGGAGAGCTTTATCTTCAATTTGATATATCGGTCAGGAAATAAAAAAAATATATAAATCATTATATTTATTTTTTGGCAGTGATCTTTTTCATTGGTCATTTTAGTAGCACCGTGATAATTACAGATAATGTATACCTTTTTAATTGTGAGTGTCCTTCAGCAGATCTAGTATCGCTCGACATCTTTAAGATCCAGCAGTATAACTGAAATATAAAACAGACTTTAGACAGTTGTTTTTCTCTTAGTTATTGCAAGGACTTATACACATACATGGATTCACAACTGCCAAAAATAGCTCAAACGATATCGAGAGACGATCCCACATTCCATTGTGATACTCGGCATTGTCCGACAGCTGTAATCGGGTGTTTACAAACTTAATCAAAGTACTGAAAGTACTGTCGGACTTGATTTTTACCATACGAGACAAAAGAGAGAAATGTGTACCCACATCGTTCGAGCCCATACAAATATTTTAACATTTAAAATTACGGACCGATTTTTCATTCATATTGTAATGCAGGTCATATGCATATAGGTAAATGACATAAGCTAGGGCTTTACTATAGTCCCTTTGCTAAAATTTTAAAATGAAAAAGCCTGATATTGGAAAGTTTAATGATTAGCACAATAATTGAGGACAATTTAATTGCATTAAAAACTCTTTATTGTACAAAACTAGTAAACAACACTTCACTAACAGTTAATACAAACATTGATTCTTCTGGTTTTAACACAACAGAACATCGTCGCATTGAACACATTCAGGTTCACTCAAATCAAATAGGTCCTGACACAGTAGAGTAAGACCTATATGACCTATAGTTAACCCGATGTTGCATGAAATTCAGACGTGATTATGTAATTCTAAATAATCTGGCGTAAAAGGAACTCTTAAACAGTAAATTTTAAAAGCACGTATCCAGTAATTTACGTTCGTATTTAGCGACTCGAATTATTATTCTTAAGCCGCAGTTTTAACATTCAACCTTCGATAAATCAAACTCCCCACATCGGTTACGCTTTGCTACTAGCCACTGCGGGGAGTGAGTCTATAAATAGCGATTCCGTCATCAAAATAACACTAGTTGGTGTGAATACCACGAAATACGATTAAATGAGAATTCGCTTTGTAATATTAAGAAATGTTAGAAAGGCACAAAACACACACATCGATGGTAGATTGTTGCAAATGCATGAATACGTCCGTGGAGATTTTTCTGAACTATCGAACGAAGACCGAAACATGTCCAACTTTGGCGGACATGGCCTTATCGAGTATCTGATCAATTTTCAAGAGAAACAACTACAATTTAGGGGTTTATATACAGTCTACCTATTGTTACCCTCCTTGCTTGCGTTATGCTGACTTTATTAGGGGTCATAAAGTAATAAAGTCAGTCACGCGTAACAGATAAAATATGTTATCTTAATTGATCCAAAAATCGATATTTTTACTGTATAACTTTTGGATTTCAAGAGCATGTCCCAACTATTATGTACGTCGTTAAAATGGACAGAAACGTATGATATTGACATTAATTTGTTTCATCAGTAAAATTAATTTTGCAAATGCGAATATTATGAAAAGACAAAATTCAAGAATCCTAGTAATAATTTTGTTATTGTATGCACAGTCAAATAGTAATTTGATTCTATTCTGCATATAAACACATTAGCTTACAATACATTTATTCTCACTACTGAAACATGGCTGTATAATGTTTCATCCATAACTGAACATCAATGGTTAATAACAAAAACATCTTTCAGTTGTGCAGCATTTATTTCAAATTCATACAAATGCATTTTATTTTAAAGTTTACTGATATCATTTACTTCACTGAATTCATATTACCAAGGCCTGATACAATTGCATGTTTACTGGTAGTTTTAAAATAGCTTATACCTGTATTATACTCTATTCAACACACTGCACAAAAGAATAATTAAGTTATAATTGATGTTATACTAAACTTGCATGCATGTGCTTTCAGCTGGAACAAACATCACAATATGGGCATTCACAACAAAATTTATACAAGGTAATAAAGATTTTAGATTATACAGTTGTCCTTGGATTTCATGTTCATATCAAACATTAATACAGCAAAACAGTGGCTGAATATATTTACACCCAAAAGTGTTCATGTAAAGCAATGTATATCTGTCTAAATGTTTATCACATCAAAATCACATTAATCACTGATATATGTCTTTACTAATGTCACCATAAATTGTTTAACGACAGAAAAGTGTTTAAAAGTTCATAATCCAAGAAATCCGGAATCTTCATAGATATAGAAAAATAATGAGTTCGACCAGAGACGTATTATACGTCTCTGGTTCGACGAAGCATCCATTTTCGTTTTGTTTTTGTCTAAGTTAAGACACCTCGTGCCTTGACTAAACTTTTAAGATAAAAATCGTCGATCTAAGAATTTTTCTAAGAATGTTTTTCACTCTAAGACGAAAGTTAAGAAAAATCTTACAAAGTTAGCAAAACTTGGCGAAAACTAAGATAATTTCGGGATTCTTAGATAATTTTTCATCTTAGTTGGTTTGTGAATACGGGCCCTGGTGTATATAAACAGTACAATAAATTTCTGCAATTTGATTGAAATGATATCTAACAAATATAACTCGACGTGCCCAATTGTTTGTGAGTCAATGTGAGATGCGTATAAAAAATCAATAATCAGGTAAAGTTAGCAACCATATAAAGGGATCTCAAAAATATGATTTTATTATCCGTCCTTTGTTTACACATCATTGAAAAAATAGATATACAAAGTAGGTAATCTATATTATTTTATGACATGTTTTTATAAGTGACATGTGGACGTATGCCAAAATGATATATTTAGCATATAATTATATTATCAAAAATGAATTAGAACAATAGATGAAAACATTAGAACAATCGTAAAATATAAGAAATATATATTACTTGAGCTGTAAAAATATTTACATTATGCCTTCCATTAGGCATATCTCATAAAATAGTTGTCAGATGCCTTTTCTTATTTTTTGTAACATGATTAAAAAATACTGTGCTGTATTTCTATATATACTTTGTGATAAAAAAATTGGAACGTTTTTATTGCAAGTAAAAGTCAGTTTCACATCTGTCTAGGTAAAATAAGACCTACTTCAATTTTAACATCCAAAAAGCTAATGGGGCTTTAACAATAGTGAAAACCATTTTTTATTTATGTTATTTTTTTATAATATCAACAAATTTGGTTATAAATATCGATTTTGCTTTTATACGGAAGTAAAGTAAAATATTTCACATATTCTAATATTTTCATCCATGTTGTAATATGTTTTAGTCTTCAACCTCAATTATCCTAAAACTTGATTCAACGCGTCCAATGTTTATTACCCTGTATAATATATCATGCTGTGGCTGTATATACATAGATACCTAATCAGCAGATATGATCTTCGCCAAATGATCGTTGTTTCCGTAAACGTACGTAAATGTCCGAGCTTTGCCGAACGACTGACGAATTGAACTTAACAAAATCTAAGGGGTAGTTTTAAAAATCATCAAAAGGGTCGAAGAAGATATTATTTGATTGTTTTCATATTTTACACGGTGAAAGAAATTAAATTTTCAAAACGAATGCAATGAGTACAAATTTGATCACATTTCCCCCAAAAAAGTTATGATGCTGAAAACATCAAATTTTCTTTGAAAAATCTACCAATTTTACGCTTTTTACATTGAATATAGAGGGAATCGATAGGTGTCTTTTTCAAACGCAAAAGGGTCGAAGAAAGAATTAATTCAAAATAATAAAAAATACACCATTAGAAAGATAAAAGATTAATTAAACTTTTGTGATGAGTACAAATTTCGTATTTTAAATATAATAAAAGTTATGACGATTATAGTGAAAACCCCCTTCTTTGTTTAATGTAATTTTTTTATCGGTTTTCATAATCAGCATGTCCGCGAAAGTTGGGTATGGTAGAACTACTTTTACGGCAAGATATTTTATTGGACAGTGAATACGCGGTTTTAATTCTACGCATTTGAAAATCTCATGTATCTACCGACAAGCACTTATTTAGATACATGACTCTTTCCATGTAGTTACAATAGAATGATTTGAAATGTATTTAGATCTGACACACTTGATTGGGGAAAGATTCCAGATACTTCTATATAAACATACCATTTAGTTGCGCACTATTTCCTTTATATGGCATTCTTTTAACCAAGCTGTTATGGAGTCCAGCGCCAAACATAAGTCAATGATTACAAAGGACTTGATTTTGATAAAAATCAAGTCCAAATATACAAGAAAACTCTGGCAATTGGGCACAGAAATTGGTTGGGATGCAAAAAACATGATTCACTAAAAATCTGCACCTGTATTGATAAAGGCATCAATCGACAGGGCTCCAGATAAATATTTGGGCAACCCCCTGCCTTCTTTAAGCAGGGGGTATTTCACCCCTTATTTTTTTGAGGGGGTATTTCAGATTTCTAAAGGTTAATGGCAGTCATGGGAACCACTCTTAATGGTATTCAGTTATAAACACAAACACACACTGAAGCCTTACCTTTTAAATGTACTTAGTTGTATCAAAGACTTATGTATAAAAGTCCTTGGTTGTATTGTGTTCTTTTATGTGTACATCATTTTCATGAACTTATTTTCCATCTAGTGAAGAATGTACATGTAGCTTATATGCAATACCTTTGCCTTATTCAATATATTCAATTAAATCACTATAGTATAGTCACAGATACTACATTTTAATTTGATAGTTATGCATTTCAATCGAGTAACACACGTACCGGGATTTTAAGTGTGTATCCGCACACTCTAATTTCTAAAATAAGTTTTTATGTGTATTTCGGGAAAACTAAAGCGTATTTACGCAAATACGTCCTTCATCTACTATTTAGAGCCCTGAATCGAGCATTTCAAATTCCAACATGGCGGACATTTAGTATTATCCTTTAGATTCCAGGATTAAACATTCAGAATATTACTGATATTTTTGCTGTTGTAAATATTCGGATCGTCACGGGTAATTTCGCTATTGTAATTTGTAAACAGGTGCATAATATTCTGTTGCTTCACAACGCTTGCACAGGATTTTATCACTTCTAACTATGAATAGGGAAGTCGTGAATCCATGTATGTATATAAGTCCTTGGTTATGTTTCCCTTTAATGACATTTGAATGTCAGTCATGAAAACAAAAGCACAATAAAACCAAATTATGCTGCATCAGCAATGAGCATGCTCATATATTGTTAGTCTTTCAAAAAAAATCACTTAAGAACGTTACAGTAGTCTTTACAAATAAAATATCAATGTAAATCATCCAAAATAACGTCATCAAAACACAACTTAATCTCATGCATATTTATACTGATAGATCATCAGAAATTCTCGTAACTTGAGCTTCGTGAAAACAAAGTAAGGCAAGGGAGGTAATCGTGTCAATATAAATAATTGCAGTATCAAATTACATTCGTTCAGGTAAAAACAAAATAAAACCGGCACAGTGCTAGGCAAATTATTCATAAAGCACGACATGATACGGCCAAGATCAGTTATCAGCACAATCGACCTCTCAATATATAGCATTATACTGGTGGCAATCGGCCGCTTTTTTAAAATTTGTTACAAGGACTTATATACATGTATGTATATAAGTTGGTTGTTATAAAGAAAATTTATCACAATTTTACCATCACAAGTCTGTTACCAGTGCCTGTGGTTTATACAAGTTACATAACACTAATAGAATCAAAGAACTGTGAGGAACTCTTACTGATAATTGTTTTCCAAAACCTTATCAGTGTTGCATGTACAGACAAGAATAGTATATTGTCAGCAAGCATTATACAATGTGTCAAAACTGTTCCCTAATTCTGTAAACAAATGACTGGTATAATATCTAATCACACTTTCTGACACTTGAGATTCCTCCATATGTTTGTTGCTTCTGTCATTAAACATCAACATTTTTTTTCAAGGCTCTGTTGTCCTGTTATATAATGAATGAGTTTTCTAACAGAATGATACAGTGTTAAAAAAGGTTGTGGTTGTAAGATAATAATAAATAAATAAGTTAGTTCTTTTGAGTCTATTAATTAATAGTTTTCAGCAATTTTATACGGCTGTTGATTCTCCTAATAAATTTTCCTTGACTGTATTCTAACCAGTACTAAATTACCCTTCCACTAGGAACCGGCAACTTCTCCCCATATCAACATTGAAGGGTACGACCTGCTGTGACCAGGAATCAAACCCCGATCATTGGGTTACAAATGCAGTGCACCAACCATGGCTGCGGCCTCTTTCATTAGTGTAATTAATGAATCAATGAGTTATAATTAATTAATGCTTAAGAATGCAAATGGCATAAGTATAATAGATACAATACTACTTCAAAGCATATAGGACATATCATCAGCAAGAGTCGTCATGCTGTTAAATAAATAATCAAATCTGAAACTAGAGTATAAAGATGTACATCGATCAGCTGTTTAGCAAGACATGCGCAATCAAGGGAAAGTACTCAATTTACAAATGTTTATCAGCCTTCAGTGAATTACCTCCCTTGTGAGATTTCCGTATACTTTTAGGCATGGCATTGCGTGCCGATTTTTGAACACTGCAAGTAATTCTGTTTATAAATGTTATATCTGAACAGATCTAACCTAAATGTATCTAATTCCCACCATATTCTATTAAATATTTTGTGGTACATGAATTCCAATACAGACAAATTGATATATTAATAAATGCTGATAAAAATCACAGGAAAGCTAGGTAAGAGCCAAACTGTGACAAGACGTATTATACGTCTCTGCTGTGACTAACATGTTGGGTTGAAATCAGTTGGTTTGGTCTGAAGAGAGAATGTAATAATCTTAAGGTTCAAGTCAAAGCGGATTAAAATCAACTTTCATCATGTTTTTACTGCGGTTTAACATCTCACCGACAGCCAGTCATTTGGTGCCTATTTGTGGAGATGGATCTCCAGGTGTGCACCTATGTAAGACAATCAACCTTCTGTAAGTAGGCTTCACATGTAAGAGTACGTTCCAGATGAGATTGAACTAACAGTAGGAACAGGCTAGAGAATACTAGTTAGTAACCAATTGACACCAGAGGCTCCTTAAAGGGGTAACTGGACTATGTAAACCACTAGATGGCGCTGGGGCGGGTTTTTGTAAATTTTTATGCATGTTTCATATCAGAGAGCCCTTTATTGAATTTTTGAATAAATTACAGAAAAATATTCTTTGAAAATTCTCACAATGGTAAATTATTCCATGTCAAAACATTTCATCCAAAAATCTTAGTAATATATTGATTCTAAGTGTTACTTTGAGAAAAAGTTTAAACCTGTCCAACAGAAAATTTGAATTTCCCTGGGAGGTGTGGCTACTTGCTGATAAACTCGGTTTGTAAACAGAGGCACGTGCTAATGTTGAGCAGCCATGCTTTCTATATAACAGGAGTACTTTACTAACCAGTGGTCAGTTGATGACTCACCCATTCTTGTGCTATTTTAAACAACAGAGAGTTTAATTGACAGGTAGTATTAGGCATATCGGTTTACATAGCCCAACCCACAAATACTGCCCCTTTAAGGATTAAAGTAAACCTCAAAACAAAGAACAGAAACTACATAAAACCTGATTATATTCAACATTTTATTTATCAAAATAAGTATATCATTGTTGTACACTAAGACAAGTAAAAGTCCAGCACATGAACACATAGGCATATGAACACATAGGTTAACAATTAGTCCGAAATGAAAGGCTATATTGTAATAATGAGATGGTCTTAATAAATAATAAAGTGGTCAATATAGGATGTTTCATATACAATAATTCAATGATCATATTATACAAATATAACAAGAGCACAGTGAGCGGTACCAAAGCTCGTCTGTTCACCGATTAAGGGAGATCTATCCATCAATGAAGTTTCATGTTGCTACCTCTTATAGTTTCTGAGTCATACGCTACAAAAAAGTTTTTTCACACCAAGCAAGCAATGCTGATGACGCAGTGATCAAAACAGACAGGCAAAAAATAGCACTGGAATCATTTATTCAAAACAAGAATCTGAGAGCATCATGGGTGAAAAAAAGTTGAAAATTTTAAAAAATCCAGAAATTTTAACCTCAGTGTAGCAGAAACAATAAAATCCTGTTTGGTCCAGACATGCAAATTTACGTAAATTCCGGCATATTCTTGAAAATTTTCACCCATGGTAGGAGTATTATATAAATATCACATCCCACATAGGGTGATAGAATGTAATGTTCACCCGAGACAAGTAATGTTGACCGAGGCATTATTTTATTATACCGAATAAAACAATGATTAAGAAATACAAGAATGCAACAAACATACTAACAATTATACGGTCTTTTCGTACTGGTTGAGTCAAAACAATAAATCTTTATCAGAGATTAAAACAAAGCATAGTTATTTTCGCTGTCAAATTATCTTCTGCTCAGCTAAACAGGGTGTCAAATTATGAGTGGATTTTAATAATCGCCCATTAAAGCGTCTAGGACATAGAACAGAACAGATTGACTAAAACATGACACCCGGTAATATCGCATCAGCGCGTGAGGGTAGTTTCGTTATAGCAAGCGGGCCAGAGGGTAACATTACGGATTGTCACCCTATGACGTCACATAAAACTATAAGTAAATAAGTCACGTGAGGTATAATAATAGACATTACTTTCTTCATATTCAGCTAGGCTGGAGATTATATTTATCTAACCCAAAGTATGCACTATGTAGATTAAATCCTAATAGTGAGAACCATAAAATATACATACAATACAAATGGCACAATATAAATGAAAATACATGAATGCAAACAAATGAGGTAAAAATATTAAATATCAAAAACATTGAGATTCCTCTTCACTTAAAAAAATTGAAGAAAAAAGGTGAAACCATATCTATATGTAAACACAATGGTGAGTAAAATATCTTTGTCCGAGGCCTAGAATCACATGATTAAGCTGATATTGCATGAATATTAATATGTTAATAAAAAACCTAAAAAACTTAATTACAAAAAAAAAAAAACCTAAATGCAAAAATGAGCAAAAACATTGTGCCAGTAATACCAGCAGGTTTAACTGTCGATGCAAGCATTTATTTTTAGCATCAATAACTTTTTCTAAGTTATTAGATAATCTTCATTATACAGGTTGTTGAATGTGCGTGTATTATAACCTATAATATAATGGAACTTTGACGATTTAATACAATTGCACTATCCTTAAAGACTAAATCTGTGGCAAGATAAATTAAAGTTCTTTTAACGCTAAGACAGGCTGATTGACAGAAACACACAACAAATGAAACAAACACAGACAAACTCATTTTCAGAAAGAGTGCTATTAAACAGTGTACATCATTGCAAAAAGGCTCACAAGTTTTTTACACAGCCATCTCCATCTGTATTTTAGGATAAGGTTTGTAACCAACAATGTCAAAGTCATCCATCGTGAAATCATCAATGTCTTCGACTTCTCTTTTAATTATAAGCTTTGGATATGGCCTGGGTTCTCTCTTTAACTGAAAACATACATGAAAATAATCAAATCAAATCATAAGACAAAGTGTAAATATAAAGAAACATATCAAATCATGATTAAGTCTTTATTTAGAATGGTAGCAGTCAGTTCCTGAATGAAATAGAGGTGCATACATGTTCTACTGTATAGGCCTTTTCAGAAAGTAGGTTATCTCCCATGCCAAAATCAGTTGCACTCAGTTTTCTTTAACTTTAAACCCAGTGGCTGAAGAAATCCAAATGTAGTATTTTTTATATTGGCGTCCCAAGACTAAGAACATATCATTTTTTGTCTGATATCTAAATTGACAATGTGTTGATACATCAAGACCATTTACAAAGTTATTATGTCAAGTAGCTTTAGACGACATTTTTTAATGATTTTTTTTGCATATAGACTAACATTTTAGACAGATTCAACAAACATACATTAAGATAAGCGTAAATTGAAAATAATTGATAAACACATAATAAATCAATGGTTAAAAAATGTCAAAACATATGTACATAACAATTTATGCTATGACTATACCTGTTCTTTTAAGGCATCAATGTGATTGACATAAACATGGGCATCTCCCAGGGTATGTACAAAATCTCCAGGCTGAAAAATCGAAGTAAACATATATTACATTAAGACATTATTCATGTAAGTGAGCATGAAATTCTACATAATATATTAATCTTATATCAGTGAGCAGATTATTCAGATATTGCAAGTGAGTTCATTTGCAAAGTTATGGAGGCAACTTTTATATTTTTTTTCTAAAG
This sequence comes from Lutraria lutraria, assembly GCA_964023205.1. NCBI lineage: Eukaryota > Metazoa > Mollusca > Bivalvia > Venerida > Mactridae > Lutraria > Lutraria lutraria. Next base: position 6,450,140 of record OZ026843.1, read on the forward strand.
GAAAAAGTACCGTAAAACTTTGTGTTTCTAGGAGTCTCGGTTCAGACCAGGCTTTACACTCAAGATAAACCTGGTGCTTGTAAAAACAGGCCTTTTTTAAAATAAAAACCAAAAAGTGTACAATGCATATTGCGATGAGAATCTGAATATCTTGGAATTTTTTTATCATAAAAGCTCAAAACTGTTGTAAATATTCATTATAGAAGTAAAACTCAGTCAGCTATGCATGACTTTAAAGATTAAAACTAGAAATACATAATGACGAAATTTGTGGTTCGTAGTCGACTCATTCAAAAATTCCATTGCCAAAATTTTGTTAGTGATGTTGACAAGAAAAATGTCAAGTCTTTATTCCAGCTTTTAGTTTTCAGTACTAACACGTGATGATATAAAAAGGGGGAGGGAAGCCTAACTATCTACTGTTTAAAAATTTGAGCCCCATAACTGCAAACCAACATATACATGTAATTCTAAGAATGACCTAACTTACCTGAAGTCCTGTAACTTTAGCTATCATGTAGACAAGCAACGAATAACTGGCAATATTAAATGGCACACCCAAACCCTGAAAACAATTAGAAGACCATATGCTTAAACTGATTTTAAAGTTGAAAACAAGTTGCAGACAAAACAAGCTAAATCTTCACACACGTTTTCCAAATGGGCAAGTGAAAATATTCCAGAACGTAGAATAAATTTGCAAATTTGGAACAAAACCTCATTATCTTTATTTTAATATGGGACAGCATTTTATACTGTTTAACGTTAATCTCAATGCAGAAAGCTTTTTCTTAAGTATTTTATCAGTTAGTTATATAGTTTTGGCAAGTTCATTTTTGGAAGGGCAAGTTGATATTATACTTAATAGTTCCTTTTCCAACAAGCCAAGTAGATTTTAAAGTTAATTTAGAGCCCTGATTTTATTACAGTTCTAAGCGAAATGATGAAAATCCAATCCAGTTGGTTTTGGTTTCTGATGGAAACAATCATCTTCTGTTTGTTATAAAACTTACCATATCAGCAGACCTCTGGTACATCTGACAGGATAATTCACCATTACATACATAGAACTGTACAAATGAATGACAAGGTGGTAGTGCCATTTTTTCTAGATCTGTAAAATAAGACGAAACAATTTAAAAAAACAAAAATTACATATTTTGTTTCATGTTCTCACACTGTTCAACAATTTGATTAGCACTTATATTAGCACTTATATGCACAACTCAGTTCGGAATATACACAGGATTGCCAAATAGTCCCAAAATAAACCTGTGAAGATTGGTTAGTGAATGTCTTTTCCGTCATTTTTTGCTGAATAAGGGTCTAAATTCAAAAGTGCCAAACCTGTCTCCATGGTCGAGAGGTTAAGGTCGCCGACTTAAATCACTGTAACCTCTCACTGATAGAGGGTTGTGGGTTAAGTTCAGCTACCTACTATGTCGATTTATGTGAAAAATTAGGCACTCCCCCGCAGTAATGAGTTGACTATTGCTTACGGAGGATGGGAGTCTAGTTCCTCTTACAAGTGTTATTTATTTCCAGGAACGAAGGTAAGATCAACATGACAATTCCCCCCCCCCCAATGTTATTAGGGCCCTGTGCTTGTAAAAGAATTTACACATATATCATAAATCAATATATTTATTACATATATTATATGATGTATATATAATACCTAATGGATTCCAAGCTGACATAATGATTCTACGATCATCAGGACTGTTTTTGATTTTATCAATAACATTTTTTAACTGATCCACACCCTGGCCAGAGTAATCGGCATGCATGTCTTTATAATCAGCGCCAAAATGTCTCCATTGATATCCATATACAGGACCGAGATCACCTTAAAGAAATAACGAATAAAAACACGTTTATTGGTCAAACAAGTCTTCAGTTATACAGAGCATTTTCTCCAAATCAACATCCTATGGGAGAAGCAAAATTGTGTTGTTTTTGAGATTTGTGCTCTAGAGGGGTTAAATTAATAGTTAAATCGTATAGCAGGGAAATTCACATGGTTGTTAAAGAGGTTGTTGCTTAAGAGAGGGCTGCTCTGGAGAAGTTGTACTGAACACATTATCCGAGATTTCTTTGATTCTGTAATCAGTACGAACATTACTCCCCTTAAGTGGCAACCAACTTTCCTTAGGATCCACTCAAATCAATAATGAAGATAAACGGTCTTAGATGGAATGTCTATCCTATTTGCCACGAAGAACATGTGCTGCACCCAAGGTTTAAAGTTCATGAACCAATGAACCAAAGGTCACAACTAAACCAGATAGACGGACTGTATAAATGTCAAGGAATTTATATGTACAAGTAATTACAGAAAAATGCTCATTTAGTGACCACCTTTATACATAGACTATTTCATTACAGGCCCTTTGTATGCCATATTTAGGTCCGGTATTCTCCCCTTGTCCCCAAGTAAAAAGTATATTTTTCCCCACTGAGAGAAAAAAATTCCCCATGACTAAAAAAACATCCCTGAATTTCATGTTTCATGCAGCAAATTTCCTCCAACAAAGGGACCTGACACCTGTTCCCAAAAACAGTAAAAAAAGGGCTGTATAATGACTATTTATTTCCTGACTGATTTTCAATATTTCTCTAAATTAAGCCTAATAACACGATCACCTCAATAATGCGGACCAATTTTTGTTCCCAATTCTCATCTTTACTAGTGCTGAACTTCCAGATAACAAGAACACACGTTGACTTGAAAGTTTGCAGCAAACCATACATTTACTTACCTTCTTCCCTGTGTCCTAACCCAAGGTTTGAGAGGAATTCCTTGGAGCCATTTGCGTCCCATATGTGAACATTTTTGTCCTTCAGAACGTTGGCATTTGTACAACCTTGAACAAACCACAATAACTCCTCAGCTACACCTCGCCAAAATACTCTCTTAGTTGTCAACAATGGAAATTCTGAAAAATATCAAACAAACTTGGTTATGTTAACTAATGTTCATGCGAATAGCTTCCTTATTCAGCTGGCTTTGATTTTGACCCTAAGCTTTTATATTGTCAGAGATAAGCAATGAACTTCTGGTGGACCAAAAAGAATACATACAAAAATTTCTTTTGGCTAAAAAACATTTTTCGAGAATGATTAACATATTTCCTTTTTTGTTCCGAAACATGGTAAATTTATCACTGAAAAATTTACTGGACTGTTGGTCATTTTGGTGGACTCGGCTCAAGGTCCGGCGCTAAAATCGAAGACTGATACCCTGTTAATACCATTGAATGCAAAGCATACCTTCTCGTAAGTTGTATCGCATCTGCATTCCAAAAATGGATAATGAATCCGTACCAGTTCTGTTTGTTTTCCGAACACCATGATCAATTATCTCTTGAATAGCCTCAAGATAATTGTACTCAGAATGCCTGAAACATAATCACAATGTAAGTAATAGAGTATGTTATATGTGTTCACTCTGGATTCACTGAATGGGATTTGAACTCCTACTGATAGTGGTGAGGGGCTTATGACTCCTGGTCAAAGACCGTAACCACTACACCACTGAGACCCCCTATCCTAAGTAAGATATGTACAGAAAGCTGCGATATTCAGCTTTGGGACCAAATTTGTCTTACTCTGCCAAGAAGAAGTTATGAATGAATCCATAACACCCCTTTATTTCCCGATATATTCTAAATTGGATCTGCGGGATCTGTTTTACACCTCACCTGTTGACATAAATTCGTAAAGGAGATGTGTACATATATAAATCACTTTATTTATTTTTTGGCAGTGATTTTTTTCATTGGTCATTTTAGTAGCACCAGGATAATTACAGATACCTTTTTAATTGTGAGTGTCCTTCAGTATTGCTTGACATCTTTAAGATCCTGCAGTACAAACTGAAATATGAAACAGACTTCTTTAGACAGTTTCTCTAAGTTATGTCAAGGACTTATATACATACATGGATTCGCAACTGCCAAAAATAGCTCGAATGATATCGAGAGACGATCCCACATTCCATTGTGATACTCGCCAATGTCTGACAGCAGTAATCTGGTGTTTACAAACTTAAATATACAAGAAAACTCTAGCAATTGGGCACAGAAATTGGTTGGGATGCAAAAAAACATGGAAAAGATACACTGAAATCCGCACCTGTAAGCATATGCATTGAAAAATGCATCGACAGGGCTCCAGACAAATATTTGGATAAGGGGTATTTTACCCCATGCTTTCTTTAAGCAGGGGGTACTTCACCCCTTATTTTTATGAGGGGGTATTTCAGATTTCTAAAGGTTAATGGCAGTCATGGGAACCACTCTTAATGGTATTCAGTTATAAACACAAACACACACTGAAGCTTTACCTTTTAAATGGATTTAGTTGTATCAAAGACTTCTGTATGTAAGTCCTTGGTTGTATTGTGTTCTTTAATGTGTTAATCATTTTCATGAACTTATTTTCCGTCCAGTGAAGAATGTATATGTATTTTATTTGCAATACCTTTGCCTTATTCAATATGTTCAATTAAATCACTATAGTATAGTCACAGATACTACATTTTAATTTGATAGTTATGCATTTTAATCGATCAATACACGTACCTGGGATTTTAAGTGCATATCGGCACACTCTAATTTTTAAAATTAGTTTTTATGTGTATTTCGGGAAAACTAATGCGTATTTATGCAAATACGTCCTTTATCTACTATCTAGAGCCCTGAATTGAGCATTTCAAATTCCAACATGTTGAAAATATCCGGATCATCATGGATAATTTTGCTATTAATTGTAAACAGGTGCATAAAATTCTGTTGCTTCACAACGCTTGCACAGGATTTGATTACTTCTAACTTTAAATAGGGAAGTCGTGAATCCCTGTATGTATATAAGTCCTTGGTAATGTTTCCCTTTAATGACATCTGAATGTCAGTCATGAAAACAAAAGTACAATAAAACCAAATTATGCTGCATCAGCAATGATCATACTCATATATTATGATATATTGCTAGTCTTACAAATAAATTCACTTATCAACATTACAGTAGTCTTTAATAATAAAATATCAATGTAAATCATTCAAAATAAAGTAATCAAAACACAACTTAATCACATGTACATTTATACTGATATGTCATCAGAAAATTCTCGTAACTTGAGCTTCGTGAAAACAAAGTAAGGCAAGGGAGGTAATCGTGTCAATATAAATAATTGCAGTCGTTCAGGTAAAAACAAAATAAAACCGGCATAGTGCTAGGCAAATTATTCATAAAGCACGACATGATTCGGCCAAGATCAGTTATCAGCACAATCGACCTCTCAATATATAGCATTATACTGGTGGCAATCGACCGCTTTTTTTATTTCGGCGCACCGACCGCTCCTTGAATTTGAAATCCAATATCGTCCGACAATTGTTGATATTGATTTCGTGTCCAGCTTTAGACCAGGAATCATTAGGAAAACGAATGAAGGTTGATAAGTACAGTATTCATAAAAATTTAATATACTCACACAAACGATTCTAAAAATGAAAACAAACTGTTTTTATCGATGTTTTCCCGCAATAATTACTGGTGGTTCCCCGGCCCTTGTTTAGGCTGGGTTCGACTAAGCGAGGAACCAGTTTCCCGGACTTTTGGTCATGTATAAAATCCAGAGAATCCGGAATGGTTCCGGTTTCAATGAAGTAATATAATAGTGACTATGTCGAGTTCTTAGATAACATGTCATAAATTAATGCATAAGATTGATATTTAGCGTTCAGCTTTTAATGTGCCAAGTCAAATAATGACATTGTTCAATCTAGGACAGCTAAATAAACTGTACATAATGCCAGACCAGGCCTTTTTCTGCCTTTCTCACGGGTCAGACTATCAGACCCATTCCCAATGCCAAATATGGGTATTTTTCCCAATTTAATTAATAAATTCCCAACCAAAGCATAAATAATCTTCGGAAAGTATCAAAGGAACTATGTTTGACTGTGTAATAGCTTCAAGAATAACAATTATTACATATAAATGAACTACATGCAATTACTAATTGTATTTATTTTTCCTAACAATTTCCCTTTTGTTGAGAACTTTAGTTCCCAATTTGGCAAATTTCGTGACTCAAAAATTCCCAATGCTTTTTTCCCACAAAACAGACAGAAAAAGGCCTGCATACGAGAATCAAAGGGGCTCGGCACATAAATTTTGACAATAAAATCACCATACACATATACGTACAAATGTATACATATTGACTAGATATTGACAGGTTCATAGATATAGAGTAAACAAAAGAAGCTAGGATCAACAGTCAGACCACATATAGGACTGGAATATATAAATCCATTGCATTCTTTTACATTGCAGACGACATAAATTCAAGTAGCTATATTTGTCACGAAAATGAGACTAGAACTAATCGTAGGTTAGTCGAAGGTCTTCGACGATGATTCGGTCAACAAGACAAAATAAAAAAGACCAATTTAGTTATGGGACCCAGAACTAATCGTAGATTGGAATAATAACCGTTTGACAATTATTTCGATCGAAAAAATAGATCTACGTCTGTAAGAAATATTGTGATAAAACAAAAAAAAACTAATCGGCTATCACTAGAACAATTTATTCGCCATACCGACTGAAAATCCATTGGGGTACACTGAAAAGTACCCAAACATTCAAACAATATGGCGCAAAGGCACTTGATTGCAATGGTCGAAGGGAAGTAACTCTCCCCTGTTCTTTCTGTAAATGGATCCCGATGACTATAGTTGTATACAGAACCTTTTGGCGTACTGCAACATGGAACGGGAACCAATTTATGTCATAGAGATGCTTGTTTTTCTTAGTCTATACCGTCAACCGCTTTCTTTTAATAATCTCCCGGATGATATCGACTGATCAATGTGAATAGAAGGATGACAATTCTACTGGTTCCATTATTCAACCAAAGACTAAAACCAGCACTTTCGGAAGTCATCGTTTACTTACGGAAATTACCGAGTTTGTGAGTTAATATAGAGTTATTTCCCCTTGACCTTAAATTGTTATCTAAATATTTGAGTTACTTCCCCTTTGATCAAAATAGAGAGCAACTTATTTCCTGGTTCCCGTTGGATAATAGGAATCAGCGAAAAGGAAATATAATCTCTAAGTAAATAAATAAATAAATTTTGTATTTTTTTCTGATAACACTAACGATGGGCATAGATAGCTATTCACCATAGATTTAAAAAATCCCCGCCTTCAAACCATTCGTTAACTTGTCGTCTGCTTTTTTAAATTTTGTGATAATATGCAGGTATTTGGTCAACTCGTACCGTAGTCAACTCGTACCTTAATTGGTTAACTCGTACCTTATCTTAGGTCAACTTGTACCTGACCAAGATCTATTACTAAAATTTAACAATGTGAATTCATACTCAAGTAAGGATTTTTTTTGACTGGACAGTTCCAAGCTTTAGGATTTCTCCAACCAGTCATTGTCAAGGTCAAACCGTTGGAGGGGGGGAGGGGGGCAGGAGGAGGGAAGGGCTAAGTAATTCAAGCAACACCAGAGACTTGTTTCACTTATTTTGCCAATGATATCTGAAGCAAACATAGTCAAAGGTCTTTGACGATGATACATATGCATTACATTGCATTAAAATGGTCAACAAGACGAAATAAAAAAGACCAATTTGATGAAAGTTTGATACATTTTAACTGAAAATGAAAAATATGCTTTTTTTCAAGTACTGGATAACTGAAATGTGTTAAGTTTTGTTGCATATGTAATGAGATATAGTCGATATTTGAAGATATTATATTTTGTAGTTGCCGTGGTAACATATTTGAATGAATGTTAAAAAATCTCATTTTTGAGTTTTCTTTAAATACACATTACAGTCACTCTTAATTAAGTTTCCATAATTTATATGAATACCATTGTATTTCAATGCTTTCAAATATGTGGTAACCATCCATGGCCACTTAATCATTGAACAGCTTTGAAGAGGATATTTTGTCTCAATTGCGTCAAAATCTCTCTTTACCACTAAATTGGACGAAAAGGGTATGATCAATGTAGCAGTATTTATAATTTGGCTGACGATATTCACCAGCCCGATTAGCTCAGTTGGTAGAGCATCTGACTTGCAAGCAGAAGGTCATGGGTTTGAGCCTAGTCATAGGGTACATTATTTTCCTTCTCCTTTTACAACAACAAACTGTCTCCGAGCGCAAATTTCCATTTCATTCTCAAAGTAGATAGATTTGATATTTAAATACAATATGTTCAATTTCATGCAGATCAATAAAAATTCTTGCTGTATGTGATTATTAATGTATCAATACTAAAAATCTATCATGAATAACTAAGAAACATGATAAAGATAAGATTTGACCTCAAAATTGCAAAATAATTAAGTGTTTATTATTTTTGTGTACTAAATTGTATCAATGTTTAACACTTATATTATATGGGTACTAATATTTCAATTTACATATTTGCTGATGTACAGTTTAATTTTGTTCATTTCCTTCTGTAATTCATACTTCCTATCAAATCTTAAATTTTATATCTAGAGTAACCTGACTTGTTATATTTTTCTCACATAAATTATTCTTTTGCATGAAATTAACACTTGAGTTTGATTATAACTGTACATTACTGTGTGTAAAGCCTTGTTTTGTTGTGTCCTAGGGATGATTGTGTTTTATATTGAGACATGATTTGTATTTGTAACATAGAATCTCATTGGCCATGGCAGTTTACACACTACCATTGATGAAATTGTAACCATGTCATTCATTTGCAAACACTGAGGGAATTGTCCAATCAGATTAATTAATTTTTAGGAGGGAAAAATATTTGGCTATTGGCTGTGTTAAGAAATCATTAAAATAGTATTGAAATTTATTTTTGTTATTGTTTAAAAAGTGAAAATATTGGACCATGGATTTGTTGTGAGTAGTTTCATTATGTTTAAGTTAGTGTTGACTGTTTTATGTAATATTTTACTGTATATTCTTACATTTCTGTTCCACCTATAGAGGACTAAGCACGATTTATTACTTGCCAAGCTGGTTTTTGTGGTGATAGTTGATTGGTGGGTGAACATGTAAATAATTAATTGATAATATCATTATATCAAAGTTGACTTTATATATTTTAGCCTGCAGATTTTTGTATTAAACCTTTCAATTCATGGTGTTGTCTCAGATAATAACTTGTAATGATTTGGTTTGTCTCAAAACCTCATGCATTGCATGCCCAAATGAATAAATTTTATTGATTTATATTGGTAATTAGTTTATGAATAACTTTCTGTTGTTTTTATAAGCATTTTATGTAAACAGAAGCTAGTTTGTCAATGACCCTGTCTGTTTTATTACCCCGTACTGAGGAATCAGTGGACCATAAGTCACATGCCTGCATTCCTGGTTCAATGTCTTTAAATCACAAGGTTATCTGTGTCATGGAAGTTGTTTAAAATTGTGCTAAATCTGATATATGACTACTATAGTTGGTATTATTTTTCCATTGCAAATAATACATGTAATTCAGGAGAGAGACAAGACATGACTATTAGAATTTGTTACAGATTTGAACTTAAAAAAATATGTATATAATTATACATTGTATAAAATAAATTATCATGTGAAATAATATTGGCTAAACAATGTTAGAAACAGTATTTTTGAGAGATAGACATTATATTGCGTGTGGAATGTGTTTATACTCATGCAGACCTTACTGTATTAATTATTGAGCTGGGGCTTTTGAATTCCTCTATCTTATATTTCAAACATTCGAAAAATTGAAATGAAATGTAAAATGTGCGTATGTGGGGTATTATTAAGACAATATAATTGTCTAATGTCTGATGATTTATTTGACTTATGATTTATTTATAATGCATTAATGACACAATAATGGACAAAAGTGGCCATTATACAAAGGTTGCATACATAATAAAGTCAAATTATTAAAATGGTTTAGTTGGTATCTGTGTAAAATATTTTTTTATTAGTTGGTATCTGTGTAAAATATTTTTTTATTAGTTGATTTCTATTAAATTCTAATATAAAAATGTCTTTCAATTATATAAGTTCATTGGGAACTAAGCATTAAGCATTGATTTTACAAATGCTTTCTTTACCTCTGGTCTTGACAGTCAGGCACTGTCTGTTCACAGGTGAACTATATACAAATGTATGCACAAGTTTGACTGTATGTGCAAACTGCTTTCATGAGCTTGGAAATAATTCATATATTTTTACTTCAATATATTCATGCTTGCTCCTGGACTCTGGTCTTTACTGACAGGTGGTCTCTATTCAAAGGTGATCTTTTGCATATGTTTACTTTTAGTGTATTGGCAATGTGCATTAATGAGCCCAGAACTTATACATTTATTAATTTCTCTTGGTTCCAGACAGAAGAGCAGCAGGATGCTAGCAACAGGAAGAGGACTTGTGACTGTGACACAGAACTGCACACCAGACTGCTTGGTAAGTGTTGATTTAAGACATTTGTGCATGCATTTATCCAATTGCCTTGTCTGTTTTATCCATCGCTTTGATACTTAATTAAACAGTTATTGTCTTGGACCAGTCCTAATCCACCCATATCACCCAAAGCTTGATTTGACCTTGACTGGATTTGGACTGATAGTGGTATAAAAGGACTATTTCTAGGTTAACTAGGTATTATGGTTACGTCTAGCCCAATACTTACTAAAACATGTTGATACATAATACTATCCCCCCTGTTGAACAATTCCCAAATGTACCTGTTCCACCAAATCTAGATTTGACCTTCATTGTCTAGATTAGGACTTTAAATGAGTTATAAATGGACTATTTATTAGTTAACTAGATCTTTAGGTTTTGTCTAAAACCAACACTAGAATGTTGATCTGAACTGGATGTACACAATTTAAGATTGTTTTTTTGGTCTGTAAACTGGATTATACCCTTTCCTCAATCATCTATGGCTATTTCTTAAATTGGTTAGCTATATTGTACCATTTTGTCCAGCACTAACAACGCTTACGTAGTTTTCATATAATATGTTTGGTGCAGTTATAGGACTTATGGGGTTATTTTTCCTGTATAGAATATAATTATTAGACAATTTTGCTTATTTAAAGTTAGCTGAAAGATTTGGAATCTAAATGAGGTCAATGTGTAAAAGTAAAATTACATTTACGCATTAACCTCATCTTAATATGTTGTGTCAAGCATGCCACTGGTACATGTGTTTATTGAATGCAATGTCTTGTTAACTCTTATCTGTTCATGCTGGCAGTCCCATTGGTACGCCAACATTTACAACACACTTCACTTCACTGAACCAACTCTAGGCGAATGTACCAGTCGTTCACTGGTATGTTCATTGGGAGGAGGTAGTATCATCTAGATACAGAATTGGTTGTTCACTCTTTACCTATTCTTGGCTTCTCACCAGTGATGATACGCCGGAATGTGTTCTGTGTAATGTACCACATTCTATCAAACATATTCTTATTGACTGGAACAACATTCAGTCAATCCCTATTAGATGCTTAGATGTTGAAAACATGAACACATTTTGTGAAACTGTCAGGCGTAAATGAATTATTAATTACATAAAGGAAAACAGACTATACAATACACTGTGAAACCTTTTTATACACTTTTTAGCTCACCAGAGCACAAAATGCTCAAGGTGAGCTATGTGTGATCGTGTGTTGTCCATCGTCCGTGCGTCTGTGCGTGCTTGGTGCGTGCAACAACAATTGCTTTAAACAACATCTCCTTCTTAAGTAGTTGGGTCAATTTCAACGAGACTTTACAGGGATGTTTCTTCCATGAATGTCTATCAATGCTGATACTAAAATTATGGCAACAAATAGGAAAAACCTTTAAAAATCTTCTTGTCCGAAAACACAGGGCCTAGAGCTTAGGTATTCGGTGTGTAGCATCGTCTAGTGTACCTCTACCAATATTGTTCAAGTTGTGGCCCTGGTGTCAAATTTGGATCTGCCCCAGGGTTAACTTAATTTTACATAGGCTTATATACGGAAATTTTTAAAATCTTCTATTTTGGATGAAGCATTGTTTAGTGGACCTCTGCCAAGTTTGTTCAAATGAAGGCCCTCAGGTCAAGGTTGGCCCCGCCCCGGGGTCACTTGATTTATATAGGCTCATATAATATTACAGGAAAAAAGTGAAAAAGGTCTTTTTTTCTGGTGAGTGATATAGGGCCATCATGGCCCTCTTGTTTTTGATTGCAGTTGATTCTCATTATGTCAAACTGGTTTTTATGAAAACTTCATTTATGTCAAACTGTTTCTTGCAGTCCGAACGTTTAAATCTCTATATACACTTACTTCCAATTTTTTTTGTGTCATTTCGCTAGTTAAACTAAATGCTTCATGAGGTTAAATTGTGTGAATAAAAACCATCAGCTTAGACTATCATGAAAACCATAATAAATTATTCATAGGAGGATTTTAAGATAAGTTACCACAAATATTAACCATCATTTGACGATGTGTCTGTAGCTACACCCATGGCTGTAGCTCCAAGGTCAAGGTCACACTTAAAGACTAAAGGTCAAAAGCAGTATTTTAATTTCTGATCCGCTCAGTAATTTATCTATTGGAAATACTTCTCAGGAAATGTTCACTAGGGCTGTGGATAGTTGAATAAGAGGCGATCCATCTAAGATTCAGTACTTGTGATCCACAAATCGAATGAGGAATCTTTTGTTACCAAGTAACCCATCTAAAGTCCTGGCCCAGAGGTTATAAAACTTGAGGACAGTCTCCGAGCTCAAATCTCAATTCCATTCTAAAAGTATTATGGTTGAAAAGATAGAGCTGATTAATGTTGAAATGCATGTTCAGATCAATTATGCTGTCAGAATAACGTATCAATAATATCAATATTGTCTGATCATAATTAACTTAGAAACATTTAAAGACAAGATATGAGATTTGAGCTCGAAGACCGATCTAAAGTTTAATAACCTCATGGCCTGAAGACAGCTAAATAATTCTGTGTAGGAATAATGAAATAAATCAATATAAACTGGTTCTATGGTTAATATATTTGAACTCCCTTCCAATTTATTATGACCCATTCATTAAGATCCAGTTTGACCTCGTAGCATACAGCAAACACTGACGAAACAAAATGATTATATTCAAAGGTTTTTTTAAAAACAAAGAATATTGATGCACTTTTTGTAAACAAACTAAGTTGCGATCAACAAATCTCATTAATGACAATTATTCATACTCGATTTTTTAATTTGATTCATGATTATTCAAGTACTCGGATACTCACCTCAGCCCTAATGTTCACCAACATGTGACGGTGTGTCATGCTTAAGTCTTAAGGGTACAACTGCCTCTCGAAAGTATTAAAATAATCAAGTTCGCATCTTTAAGTAATAGCCAATAACATTTCTGAAAAACCTTTACACATCTGAACATTTGTGTGGGGTCTTTGTCACTCCTGTAACAAAGTGTTGTTTTTTTAAGTTTCAATTGGAAGTTTTTGTCTGTGATTAGGAAAGAAGATACTTTTTTATTAGGAATATGACCCAATATCTGCTATGAAATCTGCCCCCAAAAAACCCTGGGTTTGTACTAAGGTCAAAGCAATGAAACCTTCACTACATGTTATGTCAACTAGTGTGTGTTAGTTGGCGTAGCATCATAATAAGATATTGCAGACTCCAACATACAAATTAATGTCAATGTGTTGAGCTATTCAGAGCTTAGAGATGCTATTAGATTGGTTTTTGGCCTATTTTGAGCACCGAAGCTCCTCTGAAAATTCCACACTAGTTGACTGTATACACATGGCTATTGCTGCAAGCTTAACTCAGGCATAAAATCATGATGTTCAAGCATTATAACCCTTATGCTAACTAATCTTAGTGTTTGAATATGAACGTCTTATCATGCCCAGTGTTACCTTTTCCTTCTACCTTTCATATTAAGGCTAGACAACTACAACTTCTTATTCATTGCCCTCCTCCGAATTTCCATAAAGAGGGGTGACAAAATTCGGGATATATCCTTAATTTCGGATATTTTCTATCCTGAAATAGCTATGACTTTTGAACAAAATAAAAACTATTTGACAAAAATATCTCAAGAAATGGCGAAATTATGGTCTATTCAGGATTTTTGATTTGGCTCTATTGACACCCCTGATAAACACCAGTCCTATCACACTTTTCTTATACCCTTAAAATGCTTAAAATGTTCTCATACCCATAAAATGGATTTCTCAAACCCTTAATATCATATACATCTCTTACCTTAAAATGTTCAACTGCTTCATTGCATTCATACTCACCAGTCATATTAATTTTTTTGTTGTTGTTGTACTGAATACTGATATTATACTGATATTTTTTGTAGTCCACTCTTTCTCAAAAAAAAGTCATAACTTCAAGTTGTTTTCCATACTGATTTCTGATGCCATCAACTATTTAACATCTCTTTTACTTTTTATTTCTTTACCAATTTTATTTCTACACCAATTCTGTCTATGCGAACTTATAAGAATGGTGCCTTGCAAGCATCCAGTAACAAGAAATTTGAAAAGAATTTGCCTGCCCTTACATAAAACCGGCTGTTGAGTGTTCTAGAAAATACTTCAAGTGTGACTTAAAAAATAATAAAATTATTGTTTTGCTTGAAATTTGGTTCGAACTTCTTTTCACATTTAAAGTTGAAGATAGTAAATGAGCATCAGGATGCATGGGAGTCAATACCTGTAGTTTTTTACTGCATTTAGTTTTTTTTTATTTAAAAAAATGAAAGAATGCAATAAAGGCTGACAATTTTTTCTATTTTTAAAACTCAAATCTATTAATTTTCGTCTAAACGAAAATGCCATTTTAGTAAGAAAAAAACACACACCCAAAATTGAGTCTAACGAAAATAAATCATACATCAATATGTGCAGCAATACTTCTGTTCATTCATAATTTGCTTGTAAGTTATTTGCTTTAATTGTGGATCATATTGAATTCTTAACAAACTGTTAAGAATAGCATTTCATAATTCTGTTCTACCATTCTATGGTTCTCTCTTGGGCGAATTTATGCTGACAATTTCACTTTTATCAGTATTTTGTGTTCAAATAGAAGTTTTTTACCCAGGGAACATACACATTTGTGTTTTTTTGAAATTAAGCTTAGAAATAGAAGGAAAACAGTCTTTGTTAACAAAACTAATTCTTGTTTGTTCATCTTTTCTCTTTTTTTTCTTTTAGATAAATGGCTAACAAAGAACTAGCAAATTTATTTAAATTTTTGGAAATTACATCAGTAATTTGCATGTTTGTATATGGATGTCACATATTTTTTTAATATAGGCATATAATTATCTAGTATGTAAAAAAATTAAACAATACATAATTACCTAGAATTTGAAATGGAGGGAGAGTGTTATAAAAAACTTAGTTAAAATGAATGGACAGTGCACATTACCACACATGGATAGTACATGCGGAAAAGAAGTGTTCCTTTACCTTCTCACCTTCCTTATCTAAACTTTTTCAGACCAACAAAAATTTAATAAAGAGCATACAATTAAACAAAATCTGGTTAAAAACATGAGGTAGTGCGTGATTATATTTAAGAAAACAGAAATATTTTTCTGACTTATTTAAAATGACATTTTTAACACCAAATGGAAAGTATTTGTTCTATTTACTGGTACTTGTAATTGTCAACTAACATCTATCTATAATAATACATTTCAACAAAGCACTAGGCTTAAATGATGCATCCAAATATTTTGGTACTGGCTATGTTCAGAGCCCAAATTTTGGAGCATATAGTTTTTAAGCTACCATGTGCAGCAAATGATTATTATGATCAGTTTTGTATTGTGAGAAGAGCAAATTGAATTTGCATGTATATATTTAGCCACATGTTTGTTTAACTTCTCTCATGAAACGGGAACACTTTTGTGTTTGACAGTACTAATTCTCTGACAATTTTGTCAGTTGTACTTGAGTTTCAATTTTTGAAATATTAGCTTGTGCTAGAAATGATGAATAAAATGAAGGAATTACATTGCTTTGAATCATATTGGTGTTTTACTTTTTGTTATGTATGAATTTTTTTTATTTTTTTAGTTAACACGAATCTTTTTTAGAATTCTGCCTGTTAATTTGAAATTCAAATAGACCAATTTTCAAGCCTGAGATAGGGATAAAACTTCTTTGCAGTACTCGTCCATGATACATGTTTTGTAATTCTAACTGATTGAGTTCTGACACTAATCCTATTGTCATAAAGTCAGTGAATGTGTGTATATTGAAAAACAATTTATAAGTGATTACCCTCCAATTTAAATCTGAGTAAAATGTATTAGTATACCATAATCTTTTGTGTATCCAACATGAATTTCAATATCCAACTTGTGTTTAAAACACAAATGATTAAAAAATACTTGTTGCTGTTAGATATGTTAAAGTTAAAAAACAATGATGTGTGTGTTTCTCGGTGTACTGCATTATATTGTGTATAATTGTGATGATGCATAATTGTAAACAGTTCAAACATTTTTTTTGCTGTGTGCAAGATAATCCCGGTATTTTTGGATACACCCTCCTATTTATTACAATACAATTTTTTATAGTTTCTCAACAAATTTTTTCCAGATAGTGTACAATTAAACAGTTAATTTTCACCAGCTTCATAGTCCATCATCATCTATTCCTCACCAAATTAACTGTTTCTTGTTCCATGCATTTAATGAAGTATTTCTTTGACTATATGGGTAACAAAGGGGAATATTGGCAGGAATAACAGACACATGTACTTAAAACAAATTCATTATTGATAATAAAACATTTTTGTGTAATTTTTTTGGCAAATAATTAGTAGAAAATACAGGTTGTTGACCCCCATGTGTCAAAAAATTATACAACATGCAACATCCACATGCATAAATAGTAATATCCAACTTGAACCAAATTTTACTCTTGATCTTGACTACTAGTATTCAAAGAATACTACTCGCCTGGGCGTCAGCATTAGTATTGGCATAACACTTTGGTTAAAGTTTTGCATGCAACTTCTTGTACAACTTCATATCTCATCAATCACTAAGGAGGTCACTGTCTAAGGCCTATAACTCTCAAATGGATTTGACTGAATTATTGTAAACTTATTAAATTCCTTGTTAAAGTTTTGCTTGCAACATCAATCTTTAAAACTACTGGAGGTATTCACTTGAAACTTAATCCATGTCTTTGGGATCAAAATTGGAGGTCACTATCCAAGGCCCATAACTCTGACATTGATATAATTGAAATTTCTTCACTTCGAAAATAATTGTTCCTATGCTTTTAATAATACTTCTCAATTGAAATAATTATTTTGCATTCTGCAAATCAAGCCCCTATTCCAATCTATAGGCTTGAATTATTTCCATATAAATCATAATTGTAGGTATTTCCATTTAAGAACTTAAAATTTTCTTCTTCCATTATCAAGCACTGAGAATAATCGAGAGTGCTGTCCTACTGACTTCTTGTCACCTTTATCTTAATCTTGTTTTTTTTTTTCTTTTCTTGCGAGCTGTTTGTTTTTCTGTCTTTTTGGTTTGTCTTCCCTTGACCAAGGGTTGCTCATCATTGTGTCCCACTTAAAAATGTTTAGTTTTGATAGTAGGCTCTTTGTACTACTTATACAACTTGGAAATGCTTGTTAAATGCTCACAACATTGCTATTGTTAATATGAGATGGTGCCGAAAAGCGAATTCAAGACGATACTTACCGTATTGAATATTTAATTTGATATCGTAAGAACAAGTGAATTGCACAGTTTTTCTCCAAGATGAATTCATATGAGATTACTTCTGAAAATGATTAATTTCAAGGTCCCAAGTCAACAGGGTCTATCTTGATAAATATGGATAAGACGAAAGGGGGTAATTCTGTCTGTACATTGGGTTTGGTTTACCAGTAATACTGAAATTCCCTTCCACATAGTGCATTTTTCACATGGTTTATAATATGGATGTGTCCTGCATAATGTTTATAAGAACAATGTTAGCGTTGGGGCGAGTATCAAAGTACTAAGGTAATTATTAATCAAATTGAAAAATTGTGTTTGAATAGTCAACATATTACTGAGATTCATGGATCTTGATAAGGTGTATTCTTTGATCTTAAACATTATATTGTCTCATCAGGGTCTACTCTATTTGCTAGGAAGTTAAAGGTTAAAGAATGAGATTAATTGAAAAAAATAATTATAAATTCCAGCAAATATAATTTATATTGATTCATTTCTGTATTCCTAAGTGAAAAATAAATTCATTTGTCTTCTGAACTGCAATTTTGAAGTTTTAGATGACAAAAGTTTTGATAACAAAACATTCGTAATTCGATTCCCAGATTGCAATCCACAGCCCTAAACAATGCATTGATTGGATGCAATAATTGATATATACCTTAATGTAACTACACTGTATAAAGATGTACAGAATAATTGCATAAACACAATTAATTGATGCATGAATGATACATATAATTCAATTTATATTTCATGTTTTTTTTCATGCATTCATCAACAATAGTCATTTAGGGCAAGCAAGCATAAGCAACAAATATAATCTGTAAAAAGGATGGTTTATTAATAAGAATTAAGGATAACTGATGTTTATAAATTGTCAACAACAGACTTGTAGTATCAAAAGAAAATTTGTGTGAGAATGATCTCATTAAAAAAATTTGTGTGAGAATTATCTCATTAAACTTTTATCATACAATTACAGCTAAAAAAACGTGTATAAAAAGGTATCATAGTTTATTGTATTGTCCAATGTCCTTTATGTAATTAATAACTGTTTAAGGTGTGACAGTTTCTAAAAGTGTCTTCATGTTTTCGACATCAATGTGTCTGATACGGATTGGCTGAAGGTCGATCCAGTCAATAAGAATATGTTTGATAGAATGTGGTACATTACACAGAACACATTCTGGCGTATCATCACTGGTGAGAAGCCAAGAATGGGTTAAGAGTGAGCGACCAATTCTGTATCTAGATAATACTACCTCTTCCCAACGAACAGACCAGTGAACGACTGGTATATTCGCCTAGAGTTGGTTCATTGAAGTGAAGTGCGTTGTAAATGTTGGCGTACCAATGGGACTGCCAGCACGAACAGATAGAGTTAACAAGACATTGCATTCAATAAACACATGTACCAGTGGCATGCTTGACACAACAGATTAAGATGAGGTTAATGCGTAAATGTAATTTTACTTTTACACATTGACCTCATTTAGATTCCAAATCTTTCAGCTAACTTTAAATAAACAAAATTGTCTAATAATTATATTCTATACAGGAAAAATAACCCCATAAGTCCTAAATATAACTGCACCAAACATACAAATCATTACTAGTGAGAGGTCAGGAATTGGTTGAGTGAATGACCACATTCTGTATCTGGATAGTACAACCTCTCCTTAACGAATGGACACTTGAGCGCAGTGTCCATTCGCTGTGGGTTGGTTCGCTTTGGGACTACCAGATTGACTGGATAGAGCTAACAAGATGCCACATTCAATAAACACATATGATTTAAAATCAGCGTATGGGGTTTTGACATCTGCAGTCGGTAATGCATGGCTGATTTTGCACTTGCGTCAGCCCTATCCTTAAATAATTACCTTTAATATCCATGCAACCTGACCCTGAGGTAATAAACCTTTTTAGCTTACCTGAGCACAAAGTGTTCAAAGGTGATCTATTAGGATCAATCAGTCAATCTCTCAGGCATCGTCCTATTGTTTTCGGCGTATCTTTCTGACTGTTCCTCATGACAACTTCTACAGAACCTGTGTATTTTAAGGCCAGTAGGTCAAAGGTCTCGGGTCACACAGAGGGGGCATGCATCTTGTTCCATAATCATTATTGTAAGTATTCCCATTTTAGATCATAAAATGTTCTTCTTTTTATGCCCCCACCATTTTGGTGGAATTGTGGAAGAGCATAAAGTGTCACCCCTGTCCGTCCATTTGGACTTCTTTACCAATTGGCCAATTTCAACGAAATTTTACATGGATGTTCCTTGAATGAAGCTCTACCAAAGTTGTTTAAACATTGTCCGTCCAATTACTAAGAGAGCGATTGGGCCTTTGGTCTTGTAGGGTTCTTTCATAATGTTCTAGTTATGCCCCCTCTCCCCCCACCCTTTCGGCAAACTTTGGGTAAATTGGTTGGCTCATTTCAGTCTTTCAGTTTGTTGGTTTTCAAACCTTGTCCGTCCAATTACTAAGAGAGTGATTGGGCCTTTGGTCTTTAGACTTGATTTGGAGGTTGATCCTCACATGTAGATAGATGACCCCTATTGATAAGCAAAGGGCTACACTACATAACTTTACACACTCTGTGAGATCTGTCTGCATTGTAATGACTCTTATACAGAGGTTCTGCAGTGTTAGGCTTTTGTATGAGCCACAGATCATAGCTCTCACTTTGGCTACTGCCACTGGTCATTCTGTTATGAGTTATCAATGACAGTTTTGTAAAAAATGACCATTTTACATAGGGTGGCCTTTATTCGGAGGTGGCCACTTACTCAGGTTTGACTGTTCCTTTCTAGAACCCCCTGCTTGATTTCAATTTGCTATCATTTGTATCTAAATATACAAGCTGGCCTAGTATGGCATTCAAAAGTGGTTGTATCTCGCTGAAGACCTTTAACCTTGTTGAAATAGTGTTTTAGTACCTTTATTTTAACTTAAGAAATATGAAATAACTTTAAAACCTTAGGTAGTTGATTTTTCCTCAGTATTACTATTTATGAGTGTTTTTGAGAAATCTTGAATTGACATGATTTGTTTATATTTAAATTTTTGTCATCTTTTTGTATTATTGCCTCCCCCCACTTTCCAAGAAATGGGGGGATATTTGATCGCTCATGTCTGTCTTTCAGTTCGTTGGTAATCAAACCTTGTCCGACCAATTCGACTGTTTTGGCCCTTAGGTCTTAACTTGGTTTGAAGGTTGGTCACATAGATAGATGACTCCTGTTGATAAGGTCCATCAATAGGTCAAAAGTCAACTATCCATTTGCCCTTTAGAGGGCATTGGTGTTTCACAAACACCTCATTAAGTGAGCGTTTTAGCACCCTTAAGTTTTAACTTAAGATATATGAAATAACCTTAAAAACATAGGCATTTATTTTTCCTCAGCTTTAATTCTTAAGAGTATTTTTACAAAACTTGATTCTTATCCCAGCAGTTATTTCTGTTAGGTAAAATGTCTTGAATTGACATGATTTATATTTTTGTCATATTTTTGTAATTGTAGGGTTCTTTCATAATATTCTAGTTATGCCCCCTCGGGCCCCTACCTTTCTGCAAACTTTGGGTAATTTGGTTGGCTCATTTCGGTCTTTCAGTTTGTTGGTTTTCAAACCTTGTCCGTCCAATTACTAAGAGAGCGATTTGGCCTCTGGTCTTCAGACTTGATTTGGAGGTTGATCCTCACATGTAGATAGATGACCCCTATTGATAAACAAAGGGCTACACTACAAAACTTTACACACTCTGTGAGATCTATCTGCATTGTAATGACTCTTATACAGAGGTTCTGCAGTGTTAGGCTTTTGTATGAGCCACAGATCATAGCTCTCAATTTTGGCTAATGCCACTGGTCATTCTGTTATGAATTATCAATGACAGTTTTGTAAAAAATGACCATTTTACATAGGGTGGCCTTTTTTCAGAGGTGGCCGCTTACACAGGCTTTACTGTTCCTTTCTAGAACCCTCCTGCTTGATTTCAATGTCATTTCTATTTGCTATCATCTGTCTCTAAGTATACTTAAGCTGGCCTAATATGGCATTCAAAAGTGGTTGTGTCTCACTGAAATAGTATTTTATAGTACTTTTATTTTAACTTAAGATATATTAAATAACTTTAAAACCTTAGGTAGTTGATTTTTCCTCAGTTTTACTATTTATGAGTGTTTTAGAGAAATCTTGAATTGACATGATTTGTTTATATTTAAATTTTTGTCATCTTTTTGTATTATTGCCTCCCCCCACCTTCCAAGAAATGGGGGGATATTGGATCGCTCATGTCTGTCTTTCAGTTCGTTGGTAATCAAACCTTGTCTGGCCAATTCGACTGTTTTGGCCCTTAGGTCTTAACTTGGTTTGAAGGTTGGTCACATAGATAGATGACTCCTGTTGATAAGGTCTATCAAAAGGTCAAAAGTCAACTATCCATTTGCCCTTTAGGGGGCACTGGTGTTTCACAAACACCTCATTAAGTGAGCGTTTTAGCACCCTTAAGTTTTAACTTAAGATATATGAAATAACTTTAAAACATAGGCACTTATTTTTCCTCAGCTTTAATTCTTAAGAGTATTTTTACAAAACTTTATTCTTATCCCAGCAGTTATTTCTGTTAGGTAAAATGTCTTGAATTGACATGATTTATATTTTTGTCATATTTTTGTAATTGTAGGGTTCTTTCATATAAATGTTCTAGTTGTGGCCCCTCTCTCTGACAAACTTTGGGTAATTTGGTTGGCTCATTTCGGTCTTTCAGTTTGTTGGTTTTCAAACCTTGTCCGTCCAATTACTAAGAGAGCGATTTGGCCTCTGGTCTTCAGACTTGATTTGGAGGTTGATCCTCGCATGTAGATACATGACCCCTATTGATAAACAAAGGGCTACACTTCAAAACTTTACACACTCTGTGAGATCTATCTGCATTGTAATGACTCTTATACAGAGGTTCTGCAGTGTTAGGCTTTTGTATGAGCCACAGATCATAGCTCTCAATTTTGGCTAATGCCACTGGTCATTCTGTTATGAATTATCAATGACTGTTTTGTAAAAAATGACCATTTTACATAGGGTGGCCTTTTTTCAGAGGTGGCCGCTTACACAGGCTTTACTGTTCCTTTCTAGAACCCTCCTGCTTGATTTCAATGTCATTTCTATTTGCTATCATCTGTCTCTAAGTATACTTAAACTGGCCTAGTATGGCATTCAAAAGTGGTTGTGTCTCACTGAAATAGTATTTTAGTTCTTTTATTTTAACTTAAGATATATTAAATAACTTTAAAACCTTAGGTAGTTGATTTTTCCTCAGTATTACTATTTATGAGTGTTTTTGAGAAATCTTGAATTGACATGATTTGTTTATATTTAAATTTTTATCATCTTTTTGTATTATCGCCTCCCCCCACTTTCCAAGAAATGGGGGGATATTTGATCGCTCATGTCTGTCTTTCAGTTCGTTGGTAATCAAACCATGTCCGGCCAATTCGACTGTTTTGGCCCTAAGGTCTTAACTTGGTTTGAAGGTTGGTCACATAGATAGATGACTCCTGTTGATAAGGTCTATCAATAGGTCAATAGTCAACTATCCATTTGCCTATTTGGGGGCATTGGTGTTTCACAAACACCTCATTAAGTGAGCGTTTTAGCACCCTTAAGTTTTAACTTAAGATATATGAAATAACCTTAAAAACATAGGCATTTATTTTTCCTCAGCTTTAATTCTTAAGAGTATTTTTACAAAACTTGATTCTTATCCC
This sequence comes from Lutraria lutraria, assembly GCA_964023205.1. Lineage (NCBI taxonomy): Eukaryota > Metazoa > Mollusca > Bivalvia > Venerida > Mactridae > Lutraria > Lutraria lutraria. The sequence goes on from OZ026843.1 coordinate 6,473,696, forward strand.
AGCAGTTATTTCTGTTAGGTAAAATATCTTGAATTGACATGATTTATATTTTTGTCATATTTTTGTAATTGTAGGGTTCTTTCATAATATTCTAGTTATGCCCCCTCGGGCCCCTACCTTTCGGCAAACTTTGGGTAATTTGGTAGGCTCATTTCGGTCTTTCAGTTTGTTGGTTTTCAAACCTTGTCCGTCCAATTACTAAGAGAGCGATTTGGCCTCTGGTCTTCAGACTTGATTTGGAGGTTGATCCTCACATGTAGATAGATGACCCCTATTGATAAACAAAGGGCTACACTACAAAACTTTACACACTCTGTGAGATCTATCTGCATTGTAATGACTCTTATACAGAGGTTCTGCAGTGTTAGGCTTTTGTATGAGCCACAGATCATAGCTCTCAATTTTGGCTAATGCCACTGGTCATTCTGTTATGAATTATCAATGACAGTTTTGTAAAAAATGACCATTTTACATAGGGTGGCCTTTTTTCAGAGGTGGCCGCTTACACAGGCTTTACTGTTCCTTTCTAGAACCCTCCTGCTTGATTTCAATGTCATTTCTATTTGCTATCATCTGTCTCTAAGTATACTAGCTGGCGTAGTATGGCATTCAAAAGTGGTTGTATCTCACTGAAATAGTATTTTAGTACCTTTATTTTAACTTAAGATATATTAAATAACTTTAAAACCTTAGGTAGTTGATTTTTCCTCAGTATTACTATTTATGAGTGTTTTAGAGAAATCTTGAATTACATGATTTGTTTATATTTAAATTTTTATCATCTTTTTGTATTACCGCCTCCCCCCACTTTCCAAGAAATGGGGGGATATTGGATCGCTCATGTCTGTCTTTCAGTTCGTTGGTAATCAAACCTTGTCTGGCCAATTCGACTGTTTTGGCCCTTAGGTCTTAACTTGGTTTGAAGGTTGGTCACATAGATAGATGACTCCTGTTGATAAGGTCTATCAATAGGTCAAAAGTCAACTATCCATTTACCCTTTAGGGGGCACTGGTGTTTCACAAACACCTCATTAAGTGAGCGTTTTAGCACCCTTAAGTTTTAACTTAAGATATATGAAATAACTTTAAAACATAGGCACTTATTTTTCCTCAGCTTTAATTCTTAAGAGTATTTTTACAAAACTTTATTCTTATCCCAGCAGTTATTTCTGTTAGGTAAAATGTCTTGAATTGACATGATTTATATTTTTGTCATATTTTTGTAATTGTAGGGTTCTTTCATATAAATGTTCTAGTTGTGGCCCCTCTCTCTGACAAACTTTGGGTAATTTGGTTGGCTCATTTCGGTCTTTCAGTTTGTTGGTTTTCAAACCTTGTCCGTCCAATTACTAAGAGAGCGATTTGGCCTCTGGTCTTCAGACTTGATTTGGAGGTTGATCCTCACATGTAGATAGATGACCCCTATTGATAAACAAAGGGCTACACTACAAAACTTTACACACTCTGTGAGATCTATCTGCATTGTAATGACTCTTATACAGAGGTTCTGCAGTGTTAGGCTTTTGTATGAGCCACAGATCATAGCTCTCAATTTTGGCTAATGCCACTGGTCATTCTGTTATGAATTATCAATGACAGTTTTGTAAAAAATGACCATTTTACATAGGGTGGCCTTTTTTCAGAGGTGGCCGCTTACACAGGCTTTACTGTTCCTTTCTAGAACCCTCCTGCTTGATTTCAATGTCATTTCTATTTGCTATCATCTGTCTCTAAGTATACTTAAGCTGGCCTAATATGGCATTCAAAAGTGGTTGTGTCTCACTGAAATAGTATTTTATAGTACTTTTATTTTAACTTAAGATATATTAAATAACTTTAAAACCTTAGGTAGTTGATTTTTCCTCAGTATTACTATTTATGAGTGTTTTAGAGAAATCTTGAATTGACATGATTTGTTTATATTTAAATTTTTGTCATCTTTTTGTATTATTGCCTCCCCCCACTTTCCAAGAAATGGGGGGATATTGGATCGCTCATGTCTGTCTTTCAGTTCGTTGGTAATCAAACCTTGTCCGGCCAATTCGACTGTTTTGGCCCTTAGGTCTTAACTTGGTTTGAAGGTTGGTCACATAGATAGATGACTCCTGTTGATAAGGTCTATCAATAGGTCAAAAGTCAACTATCCATTTGCCCTTTAGGGGGCACTGGTGTTTCACAAACACCTCATTAAGTGAGCGTTTTAGCACCCTTAAGTTTTAACTTAAGATATATGAAATAACTTTAAAACATAGGCACTTATTTTTCCTCAGCTTTAATTCTTAAGAGTATTTTTACAAAACTTTATTCTTATCCCAGCAGTTATTTCTGTTAGGTAAAATGTCTTGAATTGACATGATTTATATTTTTGTCATATTTTTGTAATTGTAGGGTTCTTTCATAATATTCTAGTTATGCCCCCTCGGGCCCCTACCTTTCTGCAAACTTTGGGTAATTTGGTTGGCTCATTTCGGTCTTTCAGTTTGTTGGTTTTCAAACCTTGTCCGTCCAATTACTAAGAGAGCGATTTGGCCTCTGGTCTTCAGACTTGATTTGGAGGTTGATCCTCACATGTAGATAGATGACCCCTATTGATAAACAAAGGGCTACACTACAAAACTTTACACACTCTGTGAGATCTATCTGCATTGTAATGACTCTTATACAGAGGTTCTGCAGTGTTAGGCTTTTGTATGAGCCACAGATCATAGCTCTCAATTTTGGCTAATGCCACTGGTCATTCTGTTATGAATTATCAATGACAGTTTTGTAAAAAATGACCATTTTACATAGGGTGGCCTTTTTTCAGAGGTGGCCGCTTACACAGGCTTTACTGTTCCTTTCTAGAACCCTCCTGCTTGATTTCAATGTCATTTCTATTTGCTATCATCTGTCTCTAAGTATACTAGCTGGCCTAGTATGGCATTCAAAAGTGGTTGTATCTCACTGAAATAGTATTTTAGTACCTTTATTTTAACTTAAGATATATTAAATAACTTTAAAACCTTAGGTAGTTGATTTTTCCTCAGTATTACTATTTATGAGTGTTTTAGAGAAATCTTGAATTACATGATTTGTTTATATTTAAATTTTTATCATCTTTTTGTATTACCGCCTCCCCCCACTTTCCAAGAAATGGGGGGATATTGGATCGCTCATGTCTGTCTTTCAGTTCGTTGGTAATCAAACCTTGTCTGGCCAATTCGACTGTTTTGGCCCTTAGGTCTTAACTTGGTTTGAAGGTTGGTCACATAGATAGATGACTCCTGTTGATAAGGTCTATCAATAGGTCAAAAGTCAACTATCCATTTACCCTTTAGGGGGCACTGGTGTTTCACAAACACCTCATTAAGTGAGCGTTTTAGCACCCTTAAGTTTTAACTTAAGATATATGAAATAACTTTAAAACATAGGCACTTATTTTTCCTCAGCTTTAATTCTTAAGAGTATTTTTACAAAACTTTATTCTTATCCCAGCAGTTATTTCTGTTAGGTAAAATGTCTTGAATTGACATGATTTATATTTTTGTCATATTTTTGTAATTGTAGGGTTCTTTCATATAAATGTTCTAGTTGTGGCCCCTCTCTCTGACAAACTTTGGGTAATTTGGTTGGCTCATTTCGGTCTTTCAGTTTGTTGGTTTTCAAACCTTGTCCGTCCAATTACTAAGAGAGCGATTTGGCCTCTGGTCTTCAGACTTGATTTGGAGGTTGATCCTCACATGTAGATAGATGACCCCTATTGATAAACAAAGGGCTACACTACAAAACTTTACACACTCTGTGAGATCTATCTGCATTGTAATGACTCTTATACAGAGGTTCTGCAGTGTTAGGCTTTTGTATGAGCCACAGATCATAGCTCTCAATTTTGGCTAATGCCACTGGTCATTCTGTTATGAATTATCAATGACAGTTTTGTAAAAAATGACCATTTTACATAGGGTGGCCTTTTTTCAGAGGTGGCCGCTTACACAGGCTTTACTGTTCCTTTCTAGAACCCTCCTGCTTGATTTCAATGTCATTTCTATTTGCTATCATCTGTCTCTAAGTATACTTAAGCTGGCCTAATATGGCATTCAAAAGTGGTTGTGTCTCACTGAAATAGTATTTTATAGTACTTTTATTTTAACTTAAGATATATTAAATAACTTTAAAACCTTAGGTAGTTGATTTTTCCTCAGTATTACTATTTATGAGTGTTTTAGAGAAATCTTGAATTGACATGATTTGTTTATATTTAAATTTTTGTCATCTTTTTGTATTATTGCCTCCCCCCACTTTCCAAGAAATGGGGGGATATTGGATCGCTCATGTCTGTCTTTCAGTTCGTTGGTAATCAAACCTTGTCCGGCCAATTCGACTGTTTTGGCCCTTAGGTCTTAACTTGGTTTGAAGGTTGGTCACATAGATAGATGACTCCTGTTGATAAGGTCTATCAATAGGTCAAAAGTCAACTATCCATTTGCCCTTTAGGGGGCACTGGTGTTTCACAAACACCTCATTAAGTGAGCGTTTTAGCACCCTTAAGTTTTAACTTAAGATATATGAAATAACTTTAAAACATAGGCACTTATTTTTCCTCAGCTTTAATTCTTAAGAGTATTTTTACAAAACTTTATTCTTATCCCAGCAGTTATTTCTGTTAGGTAAAATGTCTTGAATTGACATGATTTATATTTTTGTCATATTTTTGTAATTGTAGGGTTCTTTCATAATATTCTAGTTATGCCCCCTCGGGCCCCTACCTTTCTGCAAACTTTGGGTAATTTGGTTGGCTCATTTCGGTCTTTCAGTTTGTTGGTTTTCAAACCTTGTCCGTCCAATTACTAAGAGAGCGATTTGGCCTCTGGTCTTCAGACTTGATTTGGAGGTTGATCCTCACATGTAGATAGATGACCCCTATTGATAAACAAAGGGCTACACTACAAAACTTTACACACTCTGTGAGATCTATCTGCATTGTAATGACTCTTATACAGAGGTTCTGCAGTGTTAGGCTTTTGTATGAGCCACAGATCATAGCTCTCAATTTTGGCTAATGCCACTGGTCATTCTGTTATGAATTATCAATGACAGTTTTGTAAAAAATGACCATTTTACATAGGGTGGCCTTTTTTCAGAGGTGGCCGCTTACACAGGCTTTACTGTTCCTTTCTAGAACCCTCCTGCTTGATTTCAATGTCATTTCTATTTGCTATCATCTGTCTCTAAGTATACTAGCTGGCCTAGTATGGCATTCAAAAGTGGTTGTATCTCACTGAAATAGTATTTTAGTACCTTTATTTTAACTTAAGATATATTAAATAACTTTAAAACCTTAGGTAGTTGATTTTTCCTCAGTATTACTATTTATGAGTGTTTTAGAGAAATCTTGAATTACATGATTTGTTTATATTTAAATTTTTATCATCTTTTTGTATTACCGCCTCCCCCCACTTTCCAAGAAATGGGGGGATATTGGATCGCTCATGTCTGTCTTTCAGTTCGTTGGTAATCAAACCTTGTCTGGCCAATTCGACTGTTTTGGCCCTTAGGTCTTAACTTGGTTTGAAGGTTAGTCACATAGATAGATGACTCCTGTTGATAAGGTCTATCAATAGGTCAAAAGTCAACTATCCATTTACCCTTTAGGGGGCACTGGTGTTTCACAAACACCTCATTAAGTGAGCGTTTTAGCACCCTTAAGTTTTAACTTAAGATATATGAAATAACTTTAAAACATAGGCACTTATTTTTCCTCAGCTTTAATTCTTAAGAGTATTTTTACAAAACTTTATTCTTATCCCAGCAGTTATTTCTGTTAGGTAAAATGTCTTGAATTGACATGATTTATATTTTTGTCATATTTTTGTAATTGTAGGGTTCTTTCATATAAATGTTCTAGTTGTGGCCCCTCTCTCTGACAAACTTTGGGTAATTTGGTTGGCTCATTTCGGTCTTTCAGTTTGTTGGTTTTCAAACCTTGTCCGTCCAGTTACTAAGAGAGCGATTTGGCCTCTGGTCTTCAGACTTGATTTGGAGGTTGATCCTCACATGTAGATAGATGACCCCTATTGATAAACAAAGGGCTACACTACAAAACTTTACACACTCTGTGAGATCTATCTGCATTGTAATGACTCTTATACAGAGGTTCTGCAGTGTTAGGCTTCTGTATGAGCCACAGATCATAGCTCTCAATTTTGGCTAATGCCACTGGTCATTCTGTTATGAATTATCAATGACAGTTTTGTAAAAAATGACCATTTTACATAGGGTGGCCTTTTTTCAGAGGTGGCCGCTTACACAGGCTTTACTGTTCCTTTCTAGAACCCTCCTGCTTGATTTCAATGTCATTTCTTTTTGCTATCATCTGTCTCTAAGTATACTAGCTGGCCTAGTATGGCATTCAAAAGTGGTTGTATCTCACTGAAATAGTATTTTAGTACCTTTATTTTAACTTAAGATATATTAAATAACTTTAAAACCTTAGGTAGTTGATTTTTCCTCAGTATTACTATTTATGAGTGTTTTAGAGAAATCTTGAATTGACATGATTTGTTTATATTTAAATTTTTATCATCTTTTTGTATTACCGCCTCCCCCCACTTTCCAAGAAATGGGGGGATATTGGATCGCTCATGTCTGTCTTTCAGTTCTGTGGGAATCAAACCTTGTCCGGCCAATTCGACTGTTTTGGCCCTTAGGTCTTAACTTGGTTTGAAGGTTGGTCACATAGATAGATGACTCCTGTTGATAAGGTCTATCAATAGGTCAAAAGTCAACTATCCATTTGCCCTTTAGGGGGCACTGGTGTTTCACAAACACCTCATTAAGTGAGCGTTTTAGCACCCTTAAGTTTTAACTTAAGATATATGAAATAACTTTAAAACATAGGCACTTATTTTTCCTCAGCTTTAATTCTTAAGAGTATTTTTACAAAACTTTATTCTTATCCCAGCAGTTATTTCTGTTAGGTAAAATGTCTTGAATTGACATGATTTATATTTTTGTCATATTTTTGTAATTGTAGGGTTCTTTCATAATATTCTAGTTATGCCCCCTCGGGCCCCTACCTTTCGGCAAACTTTGGGTAATTTGGTTGGCTCATTTCGGTCTTTCAGTTTGTTGGTTTTCAAACCTTGTCCGTCCAGTTACTAAGAGAGCGATTTGGCCTCTGGTCTTCAGACTTGATTTGGAGGTTGATCCTCACATGTAGATAGATGACCCCTATTTATAAACAAAGGGCTATACTACAAAACTTTACACACTCTGTGAGATCTATCTGCATTGTAATGACTCTTATACAGAGGTTCTGCAGTGTTAGGCTTTTGTATGAGCCACAGATCATAGCTCTCAATTTTGGCTAATGCCACTGGTCATTCTGTTATGAATTATCAATGATAGTTTTGTAAAAAATGACCATTTTACATAGGGTGGCCTTTTTTCAGAGGTGGCCGCTTACACAGGCTTTACTGTTCCTTTCTAGAACCCTCCTGCTTGATTTCAATGTCATTTCTATTTGCTATCATCTGTCTCTAAGTATACTTAAGCTGGCCTAATATGGCATTCAAAAGTGGTTGTATCTCACTGAAATAGTATTTTATAGTACTTTTATTTTAACTTAAGATATATTAAATAACTTTAAAACCTTAGGTAGTTGATTTTTCCTCAGTATTACTATTTATGAGTGTTTTTTTTAAATCTTGAATTGACATGATTTGTTTATTTTAAATTTTTCTCATCTTTTTGTATTATTGCCTCCCCCCACTTTCCAAGAAATGGGGGGATATTGGATCGCTCATGTCTGTCTTTCAGTTCGTTGGTAATCAAACCTTGTCCGGCCAATTCGACTGTTTTGGCCCTTAGGTCTTAACTTGGTTTGAAGGTTGGTCACATAGATAGATGACTCCTGTTGATAAGGTCTATCAATAGGTCAAAAGTCAACTATCCATTTTCCCTTTAGGGGTACTGGTGTTTCACAAACACCTCATTAAGTGAGCGTTTTAGCACCCTTAAGTTTTAACTTAAGATGCAGTACAACCTGTCCAAAGCGTTTTTTAGAGCAACAACCTCTCTATAAGAACACCTTCAAAATTTCCCTTGGCTGATATTTACTATAAATTTAACCTCTGTAGAGCAACAACCTCTGAACAACGGCCAATATTTGCAGCTCCCACAGAGTGTTGCTCTACAGAGATTGTTCTGTATACTCTTCATAACGATCTATCATCATTTTAAAATCTATTGCTAAATAGATGCTCGAATGTAGTTATAATAATGTATGAGAAACACTACTCACATCTACAAGACTACACATATATTTATTCATATTGGAGGGCAGACTCTATGGCTGGATTGAAAAGATCTGGTCCCAAACTTATAAGACTTGAGCACAGTTTCTAAGCTCAAACCTCATCTGTTCCATTTTCAATGTGTTATAATTGAAAAGATAGAGCTAATTAATGTTTAAACACATTTTAAGCTTCAAATTCAAAAATTAACATGATTTATTTATTCCTTAATTAGATATTTTAACATAAGTTAATATTTTTATTTGGATTACCTCCCTTAGGTAGGGGAGACCGGGGCGAAATGGAACACGGGGTAAATGAAACACATTAGATATCGTTCTGTGACACCACATTATGACCCAACAAAAATCGAAAAAATGCAGCGTCCTTCCTTTGCGCGGTTTGGAAGAGAATATCATTAAAAACAAAAGCTACAAAACGTTAATAAGCGGAAAATTTACTTTCTATGTAATGTGAGTGATTTTTTACCATCTCATAATTATTTTAATTAGTTCCGATAATATTGATAGCGGAACACAATGTCGTAGCCTAAATAGAAACTGTATGTGTTGTATTTATATTTAACAGAATATTTAAAGTTTCTTCTTATACGATATCACATGGATTAGGGTCAAAGGTCATTCGGTATGGATGGGGAAAATGGAACATTAGTGACGGGGCATATTGGAACAATGTTTCATTTTTCCCCATCATATTTTCAATTCCAGTAAAGTAATAAAAAAACTCCGGCATTTGCGTTTTGACGTTTTGTGCACTTGATAGTAGCTATGTGTGGCGTGCTTTCCATTAAAAACTAACTAGATCTCAGTGGCATGGCCAGAAACAAGCTGAGGCACTCTGTTGTGGTTCATATGGTCACTAAGAGGATTTTTTTTACCTAGAACGTCTTTAATTGATACGTTTTGGAGGCCGCATAAAAACCATGTTCTTACCCCAAACTATTGGTATCACTAACGTTATATATGACAGTTTTGTAACAATAAAGTTATATTTTTACCGTACATCATGTATGAATATTCTTTTCTGAAATCTACAACAAGCTATATGATCCAGGAACTTGATGCTCAAAGTATACCTATAACAAGGGTTTTACACAGTTTTAATGCGTTCTATTTATTATGACAAAATCGAATGAATGTTTGTTAGATGGAATTAATAATTTTATCAACATTGTCATATATCAAATGTCCGAACCAGATCAAATTTTGAGACAAAACGTGTAGTTCTAAACCTGTTAATTCGTATTTTTCTTCCAATATTGGGTGGATGATATCACTATAATTCAAACAGGTGATAACACTTTTTAATACCATAACATGATATAGCCTATTCAAATAAGTGCAGAAATCATTTATATGTATCTGATTTGGTGATATCATTATTTTGAATTTGTGATATCGCCAGTCCTATATCATCGCTGAATATGTGAAATTCCATATTAGAATTGATGATAACACTTATTTGAATAATTGGTGTTATCACCAGTTGAAAGTGTGATATCATACCTTCTGACATGTGATATCAATCACCCACTGGACTACTTTTATAAATTATGTAACATTACTCATTAATCCAAATTGATTATATCATCAGATGGAATACTTGATATCATATTTTAACTTGAGTGATATCACATATTCGTTTGGATGGTTTCATTCTATTCAGATTTGTATATATCACAACGTGACATTACATAGTACTAAAAGGTACCCCGTAATTCATACAGTACGAAAACAAATGTTGAAATGTATGCTTTGGGTAAAATATAACCATGAGATTTGTTGTTCCATTTCGCCCCGGGTGATGTTTCATTTTGCCCCTTCTATGGGGCAAAATGAAACATTTTGCTACAACTAACTTGTCCCTTAATATGGGTCCTATTAAAAGAAATATGTATACTTAACAAATATACATATGACGTGCGATAAATGTACGTTATACACACTTGCAAAATGTTTCCCGAACAGATAACGCACGAACGAGAACTACTGAGCTTTGTAAAAAATTGCCCCGGTCTCCCCTATTAAGTCGAAAACTCTAAAAAACTAGATCATTCCTCTACCGTCTCAAGACATCTTTTTCTTTTAAAGCCCCATTAGCATTTTGGATGTTAAAATTAAAGTAGGTCTTATTTTAGCTAGAAAGATATCTTATCAGTGAAATTGACTTTTATTTGCAATAAAAACATTTAGAAATTTTCTTTTTTAATCACAAAGTACATTATAGAAATATAGCACAGTATTATTTTTCAATGAATCATTGATATTGCAAAAAATAAGAAAAAGCATCTGACAACATTTCTACGAAATGTAGCTAAAGAAAGGCATTGTGTAAATATGTTCTCGAGCAAATAGAATATATTTCTTGTATTTTACTATCATAACATCTATTGTTATGTATTACTAAATTTAAAAAGCTAACGGGGCTTTAATTTCCTGGCATTGTTTGACCTTTACGAAGTCTACTTATGAAGTCCAATAATGTTAACTGCAAAGATAATTTAATTACAGTCAAACCTGTGAACAAAGGCCACCCTCAGGAAAGACATAGTGGTCCTTATTGCCAGGCGGCCTCTATTCGGAGGTCATTTTGTTCTAAAAGAATGGCTTTTATTTACATGGTGGTCTTTATTCGGAAGTGGTCGCTTACACAGGTTTGACTGTACTATTTATTGTAGAAATGTCAAAATTTTAAATTGGAATCTCACTCATTTCATTATACCCCACAAATGAAGTTTGAGAGGTCACTCTGATGGTTGATTGGTCAGTCGGTCAGCTGGTCGAACGGTCTGTCCGCATACAATATCACAAGTTTGTGGAGGGAACTACTTCCATATTCTTTAGGCAATTGCAATGAAACTTGAAATATGTTGTCACCATAAAGTGTAGATGTGCAAGACACAAATTCATGCCCAGCGATTCACTCAATACATATTTATGTGCCCTTGAACTTAGCAGTAAAATGTACTATCACATTCTTAGTGTCAATGCGGCGGCAGGGGTATTATTCACCTCTGTGTGTCTTAATAGTAGAGACTAGAGAATATTGTAATTTTAAGCGAATATGTACTGTTTAATGGCGTTAGCATCCTAAGGAGCGTATTATAATTATAACGATTTCAATCCAGCTTGAAACTTTACATTATAATCCTTGACCCTGATTGTAAGAAAAAACATAAAATGAGAATGCGGCTTTCAGTACTTTTTGAGCTTCAACTTTTTTAACATCTACATGTACTCTCACTGGATTTTAATTACTTAATTTACCTAATTATTAACATCTACCTTCTTGAGATGATCACTTCCAAAAGTATCATTTGACTTTTCATACTTTTTATAAACTACAATACCTCCACCATATGTGAATTGTAAAACGTTCTTAAAGCTCTATATAGTTCCTAAACCTGTACTGGACGTCCACTACCAAAAACATCTTTAGTTTCTCTTCCGTTTATATACCTAATTAAAACAATTATTCACTGAATGTCCACTATATAATATCATATTTTGACTCTGCTAAACATAATAAACGTTTACCTCCAATGAATATCCAATGTAAAAGCATCTTAAAACCCTTATAAAGCTAATATTGAACTCCTACTCCAAACTTATGTCTACCGTAAAAGCACATTTGAATCTTAAAATTAAACATTTTTATTATTGAAGGTTTAATATCTATTCCTTAATTTTGTATATTATATCATGATTTCTGTCTGACATTTTTATGATTTTAAGAAATAAGTCTATATTTTTTATAACGATTCATTTCTTTTTAAAGATATTAATTTATAGTTATGTTGATTTAATAAAAGAATCTTAACAGTGTTGTCCAAGAATATGGAATCCATTCCGTAATGTCGTACTAATGGAAAAGGTCCTCACGGATAACATATACGGAAACGTACAAGAATGCGGGCACCAGTAGTAGACATGTAGAATGTAGACACCAGTTATTAGAAAGTTTAGTTATTTTTGAAAAAGTTTCGTAGTGTTAAACTAACTTAGTGCGGAAACCGTCAATTCTATAGTAATATAATGTATTTTTGGTCTGTTTGGTCATTTTAGGCCTAATTAATTATTATACTCTACCCCTTCAACGTGCTTGGCCACTATATTTCGTACAAAAGAGCAGAGGTATGATCCCCTAATTCCCCAAATGTTTTCCTGTTTTACATTTAGCTGTTAAAATCTTGAAGTTCGGCGCAAAAAATAGGGTCGGTTGAGTAACCTTAAACCTGGCCTAATGTGAACTATGTGATAAGGAATTCACATGAATGTATACATGATTGTCTTCAAGGATTGCACACCCTAATCCAAACATTTATTTCTAACCACCGAACTATTGTTTATTTTCATTGAATTTGTAGAATGAATCATTTATAAATTATTCACCACGAGCTATTTTTGAATTGTGAAAATTTTTGGAATTTGTCAACATAAATATTACCAAGGACTTATATATTACAACTTACAAGGACTTACATACATAATAAGTCCTTGATATAAGTCCTTGATATTACAAATGCTTTATAATCATAGATAAAGGAGAGTACTATTTGTATTACAGTTAACCCTGTGAACAAAGGCCATCCACGGGAAAGACAAAGTGTCGCCTTTATTGACAGGTGGCCTTTATTCCAAAGTCATTTTGTTCTAAATAATCAATAACGGTTTTTGAAAGAATGGGCTTTATTCACAGGGTGACCTTTATTTGAAGGTGTCATCTAGCACAGGTTTGGCTGTATTAACTGTATAAACTTTAGTTCATGGTAATTATTAAACGTTTGTATTAGGGTCCATTATCCTTAAATCTTATACAATATCAAAGATACCCCTTTGTTGCTTGAAGGGCGCCAACTCCCTCAGCTCAGTTGAATAGAGTACATAACATAAGAAGTTTCGCGAGTTAAAACCCTGGGCACGTGTTCACCCTGTTGAAGAATTCCAGGGAAAAGAACGGAAAGGGGAATAACTGATTTTTTAAAACAGCATTCTGGGTATTCAAACTATCCTGTTCATTTGCTGTTGACCTGTTTTAATGTTGTAAACATCAATACACATATTGCTGTAAAGAAAAACAAGTTTGATACTGAAAATGTCTAACCCTGATTAATACAGTTTGAGTCAAACATTAATATGTTTCAAATTACCTCCCTTTGAATTAAAATAAGACTATATTTACTGTTGCATTTTTGGTCAAATGTTTGCATTAACTGTTAATTTCTTGAATGAACTGTGTCGGCTGTAGTCCACTGCATATCATACCACTAATTTTATCAATGCACAGGACCTTTAAGTGAATACACAGTCAACTAAATTTGCCTCAATGGAAATCTTACCTAAAACATGTAAAGTTTCTTTTTTTGTTGAGTATATATCTTCCTGAATTTGTTATGAGAATATAGTTTGTAAATAAAACTTGAGACAGTTTTTTAAAATAAATATTTTGTATTAAAATAATAACGTATAAATAGATATACAAATGCTATACAAGTTGTAAAAAAATAACATGTTAACGGATGTATAAATACCATAACAATTTAGCATATCGACGTGTAAACTATTATGCAATAACAAGCTAGTATATTATGAAAGTACAAAAATTTGCATAATTATACAATTTTCTAATAATGTCTTTTTTTTTACTTCAAACTATGGTATTTTTATTGAAACGGATTTCTTGTATAAAGCCAAGCAAATAAATATCTGGTTTCCGCTAACCCCCCGTCATCCCCCCCCCCCCACCCCCAAATAAATGTATTTTTATTTCGTAGAAAAAATGAAAATAAAGACGAGAAGAAAACTACTTAAGGGAAAGTATCTCGGATTGACTTAAATAAAGGGTCAATCGGATTAGTGGAAACCATGCAGTAAGTTGTATGCCTATTGATAGACTGTACAATATTACACATTGTTATATATACTGTATAACATTGTATTGTAGTTGTACATACATGAGCAAATAATTAAATCTAGCACTACTTGGTGTTTCCATCTAAAATGTTGTTTTGTGCATATAATCACCACGTGCTTAGTCTGGATTTACGTTTATTCATTGAGTTAGAATCCTTGTTCAAATTATTATACAATAATGTATGTTCATACGTTCTACTAAGAAATCATACACGAGGTGTTTTATCCTTCTTAAACTGCTGGAGGAGTTCACATATGTTGTCCAGTTTTTCATTCGTTTGACGCTCAATTTCTGCCATTTTGTAATCAATTTCGTCTAGACGCTTTGCAACAGCGTCCGTATCCCTAGAATATTTTTTGTCACTTTCCTGTATATATTCGTTGAATAAGGAGTCGGACATGTTGACAAACCAGCGGTTGGAGAGGAATGTCGAATCAGTGTTAGCTGAAATGGAAGATTTATACTTTGACAATGACGAAGGTCCAATTGCACAAAATTAAAGCAATTTAAGTTGCTAATTTTAAACATGTTCAAGAACACGAAAGGTAATACAAAAATGTATTCATAAAACTATTTAACAACTGAAACTAATTAAATTATCTTTCTATAACTACGACATCAGTTGTAGTATGGTACTATTGTTGATGTTGCAGTCCATCAGTTATTAATGCAGATATTGCCACAAACAATAAACTGGCTAATGACATACTAGTAGTTTTTTTAAAGTTCGGTAGAATAACTGATTACGATTCTATTTCTAAAAGAAGATACCAAAAAGCTTATCTATAAAATATACCTATATCTCCTTGATGTAGACTCACACTTGCAAACCGTCTGCTGATTGGTAGATGCGATTCTATGTCCACACCAAGACTTACAGATTCAATTCTCCACGTGACCTGATTTTCTCGAAGAATCATGGAATAAGAGTCATTCATCATAGCAATGAGAAGATTGAGAAGAATGATCGTTCCGAGAATTATGTAAATTAGGTATAAAAGTTTGCTATACAATGCCTCACGTCCGGCGGCTGATAAATTGGCTTCATATGTACCATCGAATAGTTCCCCCATACCGATCATCATATTAAATGCCAAAAAGAGGGTATCTGCAGGTGTTGGATAATCAGAAACAATATCGCTAGAAACTTGGAACAGGACATGAAAGGCGAAACCAAAAGCCAATATCACAAAGAGGTAAACAATGATGAAACGCAAGACATCCCTGAAGATCATGCTGAGCAACATCCTGTAGAAGTAATGAATAGCACGGATACCACGGGTAAAAGAAATTGTCAGAAGCCAACCTATACAAATAGCCGCAGCTAGAAAATAGTCCTGGTACGTATACCGTTGAGTAAACAGTCCAATCCAAGCAAATACAAGAATTGCGAACAAGACACAGACGGTCAGAAACAAGTACGAGGAGATTACAGAAATAATTAAGCTTGCTCCTATCTTTCTGCTGAGTCTGGATTTGCGTCCAAAGTCACCGGTGATGCAGTACCGGAAGAGTGTATAAATAACATACAACAAGATGATGGCCGGTTCAATTGGAATGAATATGTACAATAGCAGTGTTTCTGGGTCCGACGAATTTATTTTACTGTCATCCTCCCGTAATTTTTCTAGCAGGTCTACGCCAACATAGGTAAACACACTCATATAGACAATATGCAGTAGCATCATCAGAGCAAATGTCCATGCTACCATAGATGTATAATATCGTTCAATCATTCGGATTGGAGGAAGATCGAGAATTTTAGCAGCTCGAGCCTTTTCGGTATGGCTTATGAGCCATTCTAGACCTGATATTTCTTCAAGAGACTTGTCTGGATCTTTCTCATCTGGCATCAAGGGCGCTACACTTGTACTTCCACAGCAAGCTTGCAATTCGTTATTTAACCGTGGTGTTAAACCTGTAATATCAAAACTAAATTTGAAAGGATCTTTTTCGAACATAGTCACGCCTCGCATCATCAACAGCCTTTCTAGTACTTCAGGTACGCCAGATTTGAATGCTTGGTCCAAAACGGTCACACCTTCGTTATTTTTAATATCATTCATAACATACAGCATTGCATCTCGTCGATATTTTACAAAAACATCCTGATTCTCTTCTTCAGGAAAGGGTACATTCTTCTTGATACACCACCACTTTACAATATGATCAATGATAGCATCAAACACTTCCATGTGACGTAATGTGTTGTGGCTGTCTTCAGCACAAGCCTTGGTAAGTCTATGAAGTACGGTATCTCCATTTATGTCTTTGATTGCTACATCTGCTCCCAGATTTATCAATCGCTTGACACAATTGCTGTGACCTGCTTCAGCTGCAAGGTGCATAACGGTTTCGCTCGTTGCATAACTCTGTTCATTGATACGCGCGTCGCGCTTCATACTCTCAAATATATCCAACATCATTTCTAAAGCTTCGGGTTGTCCGGGACGAACAGCTTCGTGCAGCGGGATTAGACCATCCTTGTCACGGTCTTTAAATCGTACGAATCTAAACTCCCATAAAACCTCCGGCTTCGCATGTTTACCAGCAATGTGCAAACAGTTATTTCCTTCAAGATCTTTTGCATTCAAGCTTTCCCAAGCATGAGTCTTAATAGTGTAATCTACCAGGTTTTTCACTGTTGCCGGGGTGATATGCTTTGAGTAAGCAGCAACATGCAAAGCACCTTCTCCTTTTTTGTTCTTAACATCCGCTTTTGCTTTACATTTTATCAACATGTCAATTGTTTCTGAATATCCACGAAAACAAGCAATATGAAGCGGAGTATTACCTTTGTTGTTTTGAGTATTTATAGAAATGGTTTCGTGAAATTTTTCGATGATATTCTTTTGGTTATACATGGCTGCATGATGAAGAAATGTGTTACCATCGAGGTCAGCGGATTTAGGG
This sequence comes from Lutraria lutraria, assembly GCA_964023205.1. Classification (NCBI taxonomy): domain Eukaryota; kingdom Metazoa; phylum Mollusca; class Bivalvia; order Venerida; family Mactridae; genus Lutraria; species Lutraria lutraria. Next base: position 6,490,816 of record OZ026843.1, read on the forward strand.
TCAATATTCACTTTCAGTAGAAACTGTACTTTATCTACCCGTCCATTACTTGCTGCTATACACAGTGGATGTCGCCATGAAGTTTCCCGGTCACGAGTTGCACTCACTAAGGTTTGCAGCAGTGAGTTATCTTCTTCGTCTTCAATAGCAAAGTACCAAGCATCATGACCTTCATGATTTCTATGATTCACATTAGCGCCTTTCGATATTAGATATTGCACGATGTCTACATGACCACTTTTAGCAGCCAAAAGCAATGGAGTATCTCCTATTTCGTCTTGTGCATCAAAGAGTGCTCCACGTTTCACAAGCATTTCCACGATAGAAGGACAACCTTCCCTTGCCGCATGGTGAATTGCCTTCTCTCCACCCCGAATTTTAACATTCATTTCAATGTCTGGATGTTGAAGTAATAAGGACATTATCTCAACATTTCCATACGCAGCAGCAATAATAATTGGGGCTACAAGCCCAAGTTTTCTAGAAGTATTAGGATTAGCCTTGCCCTTCGTAAGCAGTAATCCAACCACTTTTTCAAACTCATACCGTATTGCCCAGTACAATGCAGTCGACCCTTTGTCATTTTTCACTTCCGTGGAAGCATTCCGGTCAAGCAGTGTGCTAACCGTGTCATAATGACCCCATCTCGCTGCCCATAACAAAGCAGTGTCATTTTTCCCATTGGGATGATTGACATCTAAGCCCTGATCTAAATAAAGAATCACCAGGTCTGTGTGACCGTAATATGCAGCTAAATGAAGGCACGAGAACAACCTTGGTCTTTGACCTTGAATGTCCACTGCTGTTTCTAGTTTTAACACCTCCAAACGCTTCTCTTTTGACGGTAACTTGTTCAGTAAGAATTTAGCCATTTCCGTATCGTGCTTTTCAGTGACAATGTGGAGAGCATTATTTCTGCCGTGGATACCCGCTTTCATGACACCGTGGTGGGATTCTAATAAAGCAGTGTTAAGTAAGCCAATCAAATACGTCGCAATGTCTTTCTCTTCATGTGCCAAGGCATAGTGTAGCACATTTTCATCAGTGTCGGGGTGTTTTAAGTCTACAATGTTCATTGTCTTTGGTATTTGTTCAAACATTCGTTGAAACTGAAAAAAGTATCGAAAAGGAAATTGTGTTAATCATTTTCGCGAACTGCTAGTAAATTCAGTACTTAATTAAAACGTTGGGGTTTAATCAAAATCAAAATGTGAATATAAAAAAATCACGACATAATCTCAGCTATCTTTATCATATATTTTTTTCATTACACAATCTAATTTTTGTGTATTGATTCAATGTGTATTTGCTAATTAGCTTAAGATATCATCAGTTCGAACTGACACTATGAAATAAGAGAAATTCAAGCTGATTATACTGAAACAAACAATTCGAATTACATTACCTAAGCCTTCTGCTATGCTCAATGGAACAAATGAGGTCTATTTATTGGATGGTTGCGGGATCGAGCCTCTGGCGAAATGTTTCTCCGTTTCACTTATACTGAGTAGTTTGCCCACCCCCACCCTCCAAAGTATTTCATCTACGTGCACACCACCACGCATTATTCTGCACAGACTTAAGAGGAAACAGGTTATACTTATTTGTAACTCAATGGCGCTAATTAAATATATAGTGTCAGTCTAAGCCAACAGATGAGCTCTTGATAAACATAGCAAATCCTATACGAAACGCACATAATATAATCGTTTCATTTTCATATAATTAAAGTTACCTACCTCGGCTTTATTTTTCGCGTCGATTGCTTTAAACAACTGCTCTCTGATGTTTTCCGCTTGGCGAGCTCGAACGGCTGTTGTCGGTCTGGTTTTGGGTTCATCCCTAAATGAGTTCTGTCTCTCTTCAGTTATAACTCCCTGAACGTCTGAAAAACCTTCAGCTGCAGAACCCGTTTTCTTCCTTTCTTGTAAGCGACGCTATAATTAGATATAAAGACAGTAAGTTTTTGATAATGCATTGGATGTGATGTACATATTATGTAATTATATGCAATTATTATAAAGGATATAACATTTTGTATGTTATGTGAAGAGTCCGTATAACGTATAGCACTGTTCGAAGTTGCGTTGTGCAACGAAAATAATGTTTGGTTCTTGAGGCGTTATTCATAATAATACGGTCACTCGCTCGGCGCGCATGTATTTTGATCCGGAGAAACGAATTGCGTTTTTCTACATCCGCCATGCAATTGTTAAACTAGTTCGTTCCATGTTGCAGTGCAAGTCTATGTAAGTTCAGTTTCCATGAGTACTTTCAGTACTTTGATTTTGAGAGGTGGTAACAAATGGGGGGGCTATGCAAATGGTGTTAAAGTGAGTGTTTTGTTTCTTTTCGGAGATGGCATTGACGGAGTTTGTACTGCATATCATCATCCAACTCAAATGTATCAACGTGTTTAAAATGGTTATTAATTAGCTGTTTTTAATTGGATTGAGTATGAGCCGAGGTGACAGTCGTAGTCGTAGTAGTTCTTATGGAATCCGCTAGGCCATCATGAATAACATTCTTGTTTCCGATTAAATGAATTCAACCCGTATTATCTTAATTTCCTTATGGTGTGTAAATAAGCTTAACCATTTATTGAAAACTCTGTATCATCCTGGTGTTTTTGTGAGCGTGCATTTCTTACTTCTTGTCAATAGTTCAAACAAGGAAGTTTTTCGGACAAGGGAGATTCTAATAAGCAAGATTTCAGTTAATCAACTAACTATTTTAAGCAAACATCGAATACCTGTCGTATATCATGTTAACACCTACCTCTCGTACTACTCTCAGTTGAACGAAGTCACCATCTTCAGCTGCCGCCCCGGGAGCTGAGGCCTGCATACGCCGTCGGGCGATGTCCATGTTGAATCTGTAATGAGATATGAACAAATCTAGGTAAAATAATTGTAGTGTGCATCTACAGTCAAACAGTGGCCTTTATTGGCAGTTGGTCGTTATTTGAAGGTTGGTCTGCATTTATATCGATAACCAGTGAAAAGAATAAAAGAATGGCCTTTATTAACAGGGTGGTATTTATTAGGAGATGACCGCTAACACAGGTTTGACTGTAGTGGTAATAAACCACATGTAAAACCTAGATAAGAATACATCATTAAGACATAAGCATTGGTCATAATATTGAAATAAAAATTGTAATTTCTTTCTTATGTTAAACTAAGGAGCAAATATTGACTATCGGTTCAAAAACAAATGATTCATGTTCAGAATGAGCTGGTATTGATATTGAAGTGGTCGTTTATTGGTTATTCTTTGTTTTGTCTAGTTTGTAAATTAATTCATTGTCTAGATCATGTTTTATTGACGTGCTTTAATTTGTAATATGTATGTCTAATTGCCAAGTTATGAGTGTATTTTTGTGCATGCACAAACAGTTCTCAGATTTGGTTCACATGGCCTATTGGTTAGTTTTTTTTATAAGCAATATGGAAACAATACACACGATGGCGCAAAAACAGAATACGAAAATAAATCATTCAACTGGTGGTTTGAAACAGAAACTTGAAACAGAAATTGCTTTAAGAATAATTCCATTTCTTCCGGTTGTAACGGGTTACATCCGGAAGTCGTTGCTATTGACCCAAAACTTTTTATTATAACCGATCAATTTAGAAACTATTGGAATCCGTTTATCATTTCTCTCTTTGAGTATATGATTGATTTTTAAGGAAACCAGAACATGTATGTAGATATAGTTAAAGATACATTTGTTGAATGTGCTAGCCTCTCAGGGCAGTGCAGTGTATTCTCTCTAAAGCAACACCCCTTGGGAGTAGCAAAATTGCGTTATTGATTTACGGAGGTTAAATTATGCTGTTGTTAAGGGGAGATTGTTAATCAAGAGAGGGCCACTCTGGAGAGGTTGTACTGTAGGCCTTACTTAAGGTTATTGTACTATTTTGGTGAGTTTGTTGTGAGACACGCGCCACCTGATACAACTAACAATAAAGTGTAATATAGTGTAAAACTGATATGTACCCTTATTATGTCCCCTTTCGAAGAAAACGTGGTATATTGCTATGCACGTGTCGGTCGGCAGGTCGGTCCGTAACCAAGCATTGTCCAACCAACAAAACTAGAGAACGATTTGGCCTAAGCTCTTCAGATGTAGATGACCCCTATTGATTTTGACGTCAAAGGTCAAGGTCACAAGGAGTATCCGTGTTTTACAAACACTTCTTGTTTTAATAAATTTCTGATAATGATGATGAATGTCCGATTACATTAAGTTCATGAATGGTTAACTGAAGATATACTTGTTAATAAAAAGAGTCTAGAATAAAATATATGTACATGTATTTAAAACACGACGTATCAAGCAATTTTGTCAAGACCAACTTTTAACTAAGTTGTCAAGTTGTGGTTACAATAGCATTAAAACAGGGGTAGGTAGGTTGGGATTTTTTTTATATCTATTTTGGCTCTTAATAAAAAGCAATAGGAAAGGTAAAACAAGGGAGATAGTGGATGTACCGTCTTCGGGCCTAATAAAAAGTCTAGGGTCGCCGGGAAAATAGGGTTGGTCGGGGTTACCAGAAGCAAATAATTTTGTTTTACACCTAAACTTATACGTGTTGTGTCGGGAAAATGAAGATTAAAATGTGTTTGGTTGAATAAGCTGTATAAAAGTAGCTTAAGACGTAATAATTTATGTATGTTCTCGTTTTCGGTGAAATTTCTGTTCCCATGGTTACCAAGTAATGGTTCATTTAACATGTTTGTGTTTCTTCATCAGAAAAGTATGTGAGAAATTTCAAGGTAAATGTATATCAGAAATAACATTTCTGAATATTCAATGTACGTTAAATATATCGCAATACTTGGTGTCAAATGAAGTGTATTGCCCTGTCACATATAGTGTCCGCTTACATTATGTATGTGTACTGACCGTGGACCTGGCATGCCACATACCCATTCCACACATACTGTCATCAAAACAATTTCCACGACGTTAAAACAACGATGACCAAAACTAACAGAATTTAATAATATGTTTTTAATGTTAATTTTGTGTATATTTCATCAATAAGTATGATATGTGTCCCTTTAAAAAATATCACCCCAGACATGCAGCTTGTGCTGTTATTAAACTACGGGTGTGGTATTTTTTCTATTTGTCGATTTTTTGACGGTATTTCCAAGTTTCTGGGCGATCAACTAATGATTTATTTTTATTTTTTCTAACTTTGTATACACGGAGGAGATGTACATGTTTCGCAAATGAACCTGGAGTTTGATAAATAAGTCAAATTAGCGCCCCACCTAAAATTGTTGGCAAGCATCTATACGGTAATAAGATACTGCCCTTCTATTTTTATTCCCGAGATGATTTATAGTTTAATTATGTCATATACAAATACGAGCAAAAACACCAGAGTTATCAGTTCTTCTTATGAGTTGTTTCAAGTTTACAACATTGATGCCATGAAGCAAATTAAAGTTCAACCTTCATTAAAACTTTTAGTATGTATTTGAAGAATCCCATAATGTCGTTTTCTTTTTTATAACCCGCACTGGTATCATTTTTAAACGTACTCACGATTGTACTGAAATATGGACATGACATGCGTAATTCCTGTCTCGTGGATCATTCAACAATCAAATTGTGAACAAATTCATCGATTTGTTACGATATCTCCAATGTAAACCTTTCACATGCTATCAGTAATAATAAATGTATATCCATAGATTGCGGACTATAGTATTTTTCTTTTAAAACAGTAGCGTCTTATAATTGAAAATAGATAAAATATTTATGAAAATAAATAAAATTATTGATAATAACATACCCTTTCCTCCGCATATTTTCTTATATTATTTTATAAGTTTAGGAATGCCAGGTATACAACATAAATGAGCTACAACAATACGAATATCACATTTATAAGTTCCCCAGGTATATCTGAGTCTCAAGTAGCCAATTTTTTTTATTAACAACAGGTATTCATCTACAGTGTACATCCAATGACCTTTCATCCCGTCCAGACATCAGTTATGTGGATAAGTTATGCTGAGCCGGTTAATAGTGTACTACAGTTATGTATAATTAATTACTGCTGCTTCACTCACGGCGAATTCGCCCATACCTTTATTACATTTTCGTTTTGATGCAAATAGTGTATACGAATGCATGGATCGATTGGTGTCACAAGTTGATAATTTGGACATACCAGTTCTGAACAGGTGTCATATTTAGTAAGAAACTAAAGGTTTGTTTTACTTGATTAAGTACAATGTAGTACATTTAATAAATTATCCTATGCCTTAGTTTTTTCCTTCAGATATGTCTAAATCATAAACCAACATTAGTCATTTTTTAAGACGAATATGTAATATATATATATATACATGTATATATTACATATAAGTCTTAAAAAATGACTAATGTTGGTTATTTTTCATTATTATATACACATGTATATAGCATTAAGGATATCTTGAGTAAAGTCGAAAAACTTAAGAAAAACTAAGGTAATACTAGTAAGTTTACCTCATACATGTATAAGCTAACGATCTAGTTCATACGTTAGGTCTGAGTGCGATCTCAGCATTATCCAATGTAGCAAGATAACACTCCGGTTATGTTTCATAAAACAATAAAATGAAAATAAATTAGTATGCCTTAAGCGACCCGTGTGCTAAAGTTTAGTTTTAGAGATTTAAGTTCAATCGATTGGTTTACCAACCATCAAACAATATTTGCCCAAAAAATCTCACAGACATGAGATCTCTCAAAGATCGTACACAAATCATAGGCACTCGATTCCGTGATTTTTATACGTTTACAGACGTTCTTTTGCAATTTCACCCATCAAACAATGCAAATCTGTCGAAAGAAAAATCTTCATTTTTTCCCTTATTGAGTCACGGTGTAAAATGAAGATTTTTCTTTCGACAGATTTGCATTGTTTGATGGGTGAAATTGCAAAAGAACGTCTGTAAACGTATAAAAATCACGGAATCGAGTGCCTATGACACAAATCTCAGCTTTCACTCGGCAATCTATGCAAGGATTATATACTGTTATTCATTGATAACCATAAAAATGGTTCTGTAAACATTGTTCTTAACTGTAGTAAACTTATTAACAAATACTGCGGAGCTGTTATCTTTACTAATATTAAACAAAAATGTCAGTCATTATTTAGTATACATAACATTTTCAGAGAGAACAAACGCTAACGTTAGTAAGTAAATAAATCGAATGGGATTGAAATTATGATATCGATTTTATTGAACATATATTTATATACCTAAAGTTGAGTGTAATAAGCTACGTGTATCTAGATTTTTTCCACCGTGGTATTAACGTTTCCGTGTTTGAGAAATAACTGGCTTATTGCCGTTGTCAATTAGTATATAAGTTAATACCTGTTAATCAATGCTCGGTTGAAATAAAGATAAAAAGTACAATACTGTAAATTAGCTTTAAAGCTAGAAATAAAACTATTTTGTGAGTCGGGGATTAAAGAATGACAAGTATAGTGTACATACTAGTATAATATAGTTTACAGCTGATTATACGTTCATTTTCTTTCATAAGTTAAGATAGTACTGTCTTATAACATGTGCAATGAATTGTATATATGCTAACGTCAAAATGATTATTGAGATTTGATAGTTTGCGTAATTGTGCCCAATAATACTGTTTGAGATTTGTAAGAAGATTTTGCTGTGTCAACGACAACATGTCCTGCATTTGAACATTATAATCTTCATATTTTCTCTTGGTTAATATGATTAAAAATATCTCAAAAATTGACTCAGTATTCAATGGTTATATATATATATATCTACATTAAATTATGATACATGTCAATTGTATTTCTTTAATTATGTATATGTATTTAAAACGTCGAATTTGTGAGTTACTTTTAACATATAAATTAAATCATATATTAACATTTATTTATTGGGTATATAATTTATGTTCGTAGCTCGTGTGTCATACTACACAAATACATAGTATACAAAAATCAAATAGTTTGAATATAATATATAATTCAAATCATTAAAGTCTTATAAATTATGAAAATAATATTTCATACCTTTTCGGCGCTTATATTATCCCAAATGTAAGTCACGTATATTTTGTCAACGATGTACAATATTTTTTAGAAATTATACATATCAATAAAACCTGGTCACAATTCAATGAATTCACAATATCGATACTTAAACAAGCAATCTTCGCATTATCTTAGTCAAAATTTCACGTAATTTTTCACGGTACATTTCACCATTTTACAAAAAAGGGCAAACATTTATTGTATATCACAATATCCGGATATTCGTTTAAACTACCGTGTTTTTATATTATGTATGTATGCTATACGTGTGTTAATGTACCATAACAACTAATATATTTGTCAATATACTTTATAAAACAAGTTTGAACGTGCAATTTAAAATAGAACACAACCAAACGAATTAAAACGGGGGTATATTAGCCTATATAGACGTATTTATTAAATCGGCTGTGATCAATTTATGCTTATAACAACGCATGCCTACATACATAGTATTATTGGTATTTTGTTTGATCAAAATTGGGCAAACAATCAGTCAAGTTCAAAATTGAGACCTTGAAGTTTGTACCAAACTTTATATTTGCATTCATTGATAATCGAAAATGCACACAAATACCGATATGTGTATAATCCATTCAATATGTATCTGGCTTAGTGACTGCCTTAAGAAGAGTAGGATCTCTTTTAAGCTGAACTCTAAAAGAAATGTTTCTATCCACTCAGAAATATTTGAATTTAATCGCCATGAAACACCATGTCAGCGCATAGTCATTTATACCGCAAAATGTCCTGTAGAGATCATTTTTATACTGAGTCTGTCTCATTATATAATGACTGTCCTTTTTACAGAACGTTTTTAATGTTTCTATTTCTCTATATTTCAACTGGAATATGAAACTACTTAAATAATTATTAAGAGAGGTTTATTTGCCCCTCCCCCCTCCCCCCTCCCAAGGTGGTCTTAATACCACGCTTTTATGGTGACAGAATTTTAATTGTAAGACAGCTATGACATTCATCGATGTCCAGACCATCTCGAAGTTGTTTATTAGTATCAACAAACCAGCTGTGTTACATGACGTCATGTATACGTATAAAAAATTCACCCTTCAATGACAATACATAAGCGAACAGTAAAACCTCGAGATTAGGAAAACCATTGGAACCCAGATATGTTTTTGAACAGGTTGAAATATAATTATTATAGTGAATTAAGGTAAAGATTGATCCGAGAGAAACGTGGTCTTCATCGGAGGTTGGTCTGAATATTGAGGTGGTCAGTAAATGAGTATATACTGTACTAGTGTTAAAACTGAATTCTGGTCGATAAATTATTTATCGTTTGAAATTCAGTAAAACTTGGTCCCCGTTTCTACGGAAACAATTCACAAACGTAAGAAAAATCGACGGGAACCAGTTCATAATTACTTGCAGGATATATATCGATCTATGTTTCTTTGTCTTGTGATAATAACGAAATAAGTATGTAATAAAACACACAATAAAAATGGACATTAAAACGTCTAATTTTCGTTTAGCTTTCAAATTAGTTTAGTATAAACACACTTCAAGTATTAAGTGATTTTATTAAGCTGTAAACGAAGAAGGAAGACTACATTGACATTTTGTAAAATATCTGGGAACCGTTTTACTGGGCAGGTATCGAAGCGTATCGAGGGAATTAATTGCATCAGAAAAAAAGAAAATATTTTGAGACATTTGTAGTACATAAAAGTTGTAATATGATGTGACAAGCCTCATACTGGACATCTTGACCGGTTAAGTTTAAATTTCACAACACTCGGACATACGTACGTTCGATCGTCATCTGACATTCCCATAATCCAAGCATGATCACGCGGTACTTTCAATAAAGGCCATTCCAACACTAACTAGTAAATTATAGTTCACTGTAATGATTTTCCTTCAAGTTAATTTAGACTCGGAGAATAAAAAACAAAGTCTGTTAGTACATAGTGATAGATATACCCGTATTGTGTTTAGAGACGATACCGATAGATCGTTCCATCGGTGGAACATTAATGTATCTTGTACTCTGTATATAGATAGTTACAATCATATTGCACGGATAGAGGCCGTTATGGATCGTTGCTACTGTGGTTACAGTGAATTATTTATAACAATTCAATAAAAGAAATATTGAAAACGAACAGTTTTAGCTTCCTTGGATGTACATGTGCGTGGATTTTTTTATTTAGCATGGTGATCACTAGAATTCACTTAGACAAACAATTAGTTGTCTCACTCGAAGTGTCCGAACTTTATTAGGTCTTCCATAAATTCGACATTTACATTTTAAGGGTGAAACCATACTGTACCTATTTCCGTTACCTTATTTTTTCTAGCCCCGAGTCCCATTTATACTTTATGTAAACTGTAAACAACCATACGGTTTGTTTCTGGTTGCCTGACCAACACTATTTTCCCCACCATTCCTAGACTTTTGTGTTAGACCCTAGGAAGATATAATATGTACTAGTACATAATACTAGTACTACATAAATACATTCTCACTTAACCTAGATAAATAACAAATTTCAGTCACACCTTACAGAAAGTCCACCTCATTATAGTAGTACAAAGACCAGTTTTTTATTCTGATCTTTTTTTATCAAACTAAACGGTAGTTCAGCTTCCCATAGCCGTCACTCTCTCTACGCGCATGTATTTTTATGCGGACCAAAGTACTACATTTTTCTACATCCGCTATGCTAAACTAGTTCCCGTTCCATCTAGCAGCGCAATTCTATGTTAGTTCATGTTACCATGAGTATTTTCAGTACTTTGATTCCAAATACAAGCTATACATTCTAACTCGATTATTGATGAGAATTTCTCAATATTCAGACAACCTCTCTTTAGTATCAATTGAGTTTGATGGAATAATTATTAATGATATAAACGAAATTGGACTGTTCATTTAATAGCTGTGGTATCTTTTAACACATTTCTTCTTTACTAAGTATACACTTATTTACTCTGTAAAATTGTATGATATATATTATAATGAGATTATTATAATAAGTTTTAATAACACCTTTTTATTTGTAACTACCAGTCTAATTTACCTTTTTATATCATTTACCCTTCATTTCTTATTAATTTACATGTACAGTAAAACGCCTGAAGACCGGACTCTCCCAAAACCGGAATTCCTTGAAAATCGGATTATTTTTCAAGTCCCATTTTTTCGGATTGTTTATCAAAAGCTGTGTGAAAACCAGAATTCTCAGAAAACCGTACTTTTGGCTCAGTCCGGAAGGGGTCCGGTTTTTGAGGGTTTTTTTTCATTTGGATTATTCTTGTTGCTTACCTTCACTTCATGTCCATAAGTTGTCGCCGTCAGACAGCATCAAACCTGAAACCTCAATTTTGGCCTTAACAACGAGGTTTTATTGTAATTCACTGAATAGTTTGCTTCTTTTACAAACGAGTTTATCCAATTTAGGTCATTGGGTTATGTATGTAGTCGTTCTGACCTCACATTTACGTCAATTCTAGCTTTCTACCATACCTTCGGGGAGGTAGTGACGTACAATGTTGATGACCATTATGAATATACATACTGAATCATAAATATGTTTCAAATATACAGCTTTCTTATCTACCAAAATATGTAGAGGCAATTAACACCACAAATCATTGATGGTCTTCAATGTACGTCATTAGGGGGTTTATACCATCGCGTTCAGGTGAGTATTTTTCATAATGGTGTGTCATGGCTAAAAATATCCGTATGATTCTTGGTGCTTTTCTCTCTCTGTTGTCGTAAAAGCATCGGAAACAGTACGATATTTTTACTGAGCAGACGAGTTATTGAATCGCACGGAAATCGCCGTTTATTGACGGATTTTATCGATGTCAAACGGTTATAAACACGGTAACCATTAGCGTGGTTTAAATATTTATAATGAACATTGAAATATACGAATAGAAATGTTCGATTATTTGATACACGAGTAGAGTGTAACATGCCCGTGAACAGATCTACCTTGTAGGGTTTATTGGAGTATATATATTATAACAGTAAGTATTTTGTGTTACAATTCAGTATTTCTTTAAGGGTATTATTGTTTCAATGCAAAACAAATTCTTTTTTTACTTACGAAATCGGCGTATATTTGAAGTACTACACATACTTTTTTCTAACTTTCGTATTATATTTAATAGATTATGAATAAACTTAATTGAATATATACATATGCGTATGTTAAATTAGGGGTACGTATCTTTAGTATAGATATATCTCTTATAAAATACAATATTCTAGTATAATGTTATAAGCCAACAAAGATTTTTACGTAGATCTGTTAATAAATATTTATACCCATACTATACTATACAGTATAGTATAGTTCTTTGGTTTGATTTATCGATTTGTTCCGTCATTTAGGTGTTAACCGTTTTATGCATTTATAATAAAGTGTAATTCCTATAGCGGACTTTTCTATTTGACGTACAGCTTTAAGATTAAAAAGATCTTCACGATTTGTATGTTTTGGTTGATAAATCGTACACTTATTCTAAGGAAAAGTTTTTACACATTTTAAAAATGACGTTATACGTACGTATGACATTTTTACGAATGACATTATTAATTTCACGTATGACATTTTATGTATAATATTGTACGTATTTTCATATTTTTTACGCATTACATTGTACTTGTTTTACATATTTTTACGTTTATGTAAATCAAACGTTCCTTCTGTTTGACTCTTATTACGTTAACACTCTCCATTCTGTCACATAACATACCCGACAATCTTCACTCTATGACCACTTCAAAATTAAGAACATTTCATTAAAACAACCACTTCCGGTTAACTTTTCAATACTTCTTCCATATTTCGACTTGAAAAAAATATGACCAGCTCAATATTACTTGAAAACTGATTTCTTGGTGCTAATGATGGTCTTGATATACCGTAAAATTCAGGCCTCAGTTTTACCAGCAAAACTGAGTAGAAATTCAATTATGAACTTTAGTGTGTTTTTCATTTTAGAAATCTTGTATCTTTGACCAGAAATGTTACTACTTGTTTCCCTAATTACCAAGAACATGTTGAACATGCCAACATAAATATTTTGGGCAAATTAAGTCTCAAAACTTAGAGTCAAAATTCGGAATCTCAATAACAGACTCAAATCAATTTGATTAAATTATACCATATTATAGCTATGTAAACTGATTGCGAGAATCTTTTTGTACCTATTTAATGAATAAGTTGAGTTTGAGAAAAAAGTGTGTTTTTGTGAAACTGGGGCCAGATAATTATATTGAAACTGAAGAGGAATATCTCAAATGTAATAAAAGTTACAGACTTGCTTTTTAATGTAATGCGACGTGCTGTGGTCACGGAAGTAATGATGTATTTCAATTCATTCGTTCAGTCTGTTTGTGTGTATTAAATGAGACTGTTTACGCTGTCTAAGTATTATTAACAGTTTCCAAAAGGAGTTTATGTAAATGAGAGATATATACAATCATTTGTGTATGCATGTCGAGATGCGTTTAGAAATCTGAGGCGGCTAGAAAAAGTATGTGTGGTGGATGGAGACATATACATGCGCGTAAAACTATCTGCGTATATGTGCACGGGCATTTTTTTCTTGAATATACACGAAAGGCTATATACATATTACTGCTATTGTATTTTGTTTATTTCTTTTTTTAATTTAACTTCAGTTGGTACGTCTCCGTAGTGCCCAGTTATCATGGACAACTATCAACGTCGTCGACGGAAAGGGTTAGGAACAACAGGGGGCGCCAGCGAGGATGGCGATTTCGTGCAGTTGCGCTTGATTCGAGAGCAGGTATATAAAGAGTCCTTTCGACAGATATAGGTCACATCTATATTACATTCATTCAAAATAGTTCTGCAATGCATTGTTTTTCTATTCATTCTTCAGCCGTTTATAAGATTGACAATATCATGAATACTGTTTACCAAGCATTTAAAAAATAAATGCGTGGCATTTAATCATTAGAAATATGTTTAACGTGTTGTATAAGATATTTTTGAATTGATGAAAGAAACTGTAAAACATTTTTCAAATTGCCATTCATGATGTTTTTGTTTATAAAATTTGGCGCATTTATCTAATCACTGTTTCGGAAACACCTTGTAGTGTTACTAACTCTGTACCGATCATACTGTTAGGACTGTATGCTTGCTGATAGGCTACGCCTACTTAGCACTAGCCTTATGTTCGACTTTCCGGGTGGGCCATCCTCTCTGCGGGACGGGGCTAAATAAAAAGAAGCGTCTCGCTGTCACAAACAGTCGAATTAGTTGGACTAACTAAACACTAACTGTTGTACATGTGCATGTAGTATCAAAACAGCCGCCCACGTATGCTCTTTATTATATGAACCCAAACACAACAGCATCTGATTGCAGGCAAATCGTAAACGTCAAGAGAAGCGATTGTCTGGGCGAGAGGCGCAATCAGCGCAATCTGTAGCAGATACTAAACTCAACATAGAAAAAGAGCCAGTGAACTCCGTACACAACCGATCGAAGGAAATTACAAAAGAAATTTTCAAAGCAATTGAAGATTCTGATGATAAAAAGGTAGAGTAAAACCTAAATAACAAGCGAACGTTTGAGGTAAAGAAATGAACGTTAATATTCAAGTAGTCTCATGAAGAAATTACAAAGAAAATACAAAAAATGTTATATTGAGATGGTCACTTAGTAAGGTAATACTGTATTTTGATATCTTGATTTTATAAGGTAATACTTGCTTGGCATTCAGTGCACCAAACGTCATTTCAATATTGTCTTTCTCTAAAAAACTTGTATTGATAAAGAAACAAGAAACTTGTGCAACTTAATAACAACTGTTCTTCTTCAGCTTCAGACTCTTCTATATCAAGCTCAAAAACTCCATAAATTGGAAGATGTGCGCCATCCAGACACAGATGAAAACGTTCTACATACTACCCTGTCACGTGGTATGAATGACTTTGCTAAATATATAATAGGTATTGGTGGTACCCAACTTATTATGTCTCATCATGCCGTGCAAAAATCAGGAGTTCAAGGTCGTCGAAACTGCCTTCATATAATTACGGAAATGAACGACTACGAAATGGCTGTTTACGTATTACAAAAAATCGCTGCACAAAAAGACCGCAAAACATTGATGTTGCAAGAAACAGCGGTGGAAATTCAAGGTCAGAGGCCGAGATTATTCTCCTGTCTTCACTTGGCAGCATTCTATGGCTTTACCCAACTTGTTCGGCTCTTCCTTGATAATGGCATGGACGTGAATACTTTAAATGGAAAAATGGATACATCTTTATTGTGGGCTGCTCGATGGAGTCATAACGAGACCGTTAAAATGCTTTTAGAACGAGGAGCCGATCCAGAAATCGTGAATGATAAAGGATCTACTGCTTTGTATTGGGCTATTAGATATCAGCATCCCGAAACAGTGTCACTCCTACTCAACAAAGGTCGTGCAAAAGCAAATACTTCAAGGAAGGTCGGTTTGATTTCCCCGATAATAATAGCTTCCGCGTTTGGAAATGTTCAAATTGTAACAGAATTACTTAGTTGTCCTGAAGTGGATGTCAATTTGAAAATTCGAGGAGGTGATACGGCGATACATAATGCAGCCAGAGAAGGGTGGAAGAAAGTACTAAAGCTCCTGATAAAAAAAGGTGCAAAATTTGATCGACCTGACGACGTAGGAGACACACCTTTATTGCTTGCAGCCAAAAATGGTCATGCTGACATTGTTGAAGTTTTGATAGCTTATGGTGCGGAAATTGGTCATAAAAACCACGAAGGCTTCGATGTTTGGTACTTCGCCATCGAAAATGAAGGCACAGAAATCTTAAAATTACTTGTTGCCGGCTATACTGATTCAAAAAACACCAAACAGAATCCTATATGTCTTGCAGCAAAAGCTGGAAAATGTGATAAGATAGAATATCTGTTAAAAATTAAGTTTGATGCAAACAGTAGCGACAATGAAGGCAACACATTTCTGCATCATGCGGCGATGTTTGACCAGTATGATGTGATAGACAAATTTCACGCAGCTACTTCACTTAACCTCCAGAACGACAATGGTAACACTCCATTGCATTTAGCTTGCAAGAAAGGTCATTTTCATTCAATGAATACATTGATTAACCATAAAGCTAAAGCAGATGTTAAAAATAAAAAAGGCGAAACACCGCTTCATGTCGCAGCATATGCCAAAAACATGACTGCTGATGCCGCCAGAACTCTAGTAGAATATACCATAAAAACTCATGCCTGGGAAAGTTTGAATGATAAGGATTTTGAAGGCAATAATTGTTTGCACATAGCTGGCGAATTCGCTCCGTTAAATGTTCTCTGGGAATTTCGATCTGTTCGAATAAGTGATAAAGATAAAGACGGTTTCACCCCGTTGCATTGTGCTGTGCGTCCAGGATATCCGGCTGCTCTGGAAATGATGTTAGATATCTTTGAAAATACAAGACGTGATGCCAGTATCAATGAACAGACGTACGATACAAAGGAGACAGTTTTACATCTTGCTTCAGCAGCAGGAGATGCAAATAACGTCAAACGATTGGTGACATTAGGTGCCGATGTAACAATTGCTGATATAAATGGTGATACTGTTTTCCATCGTCTTACTAAAGCGTGTGTAGAAGACAGTCGCAATATTCAGCAGCATTTAGATGTGTTTGACGCACTTGTGTCCAGCATAGTTTTGTGGTGGTGCATCGATATGCAAGTGACGTTTCCCGAAAATCTAGATGATGCAAATGCTATGAAGATAAAAGGTGATGCAGTTCGTAAAACAATGAATAATATCTATAACAGTGATGGACTATCGGTTGTGAACTTAGCATTTAAATTAGGCGTACCGGAAATACTTAGTCGTCTGTTGATGATGTCGGAAGTTACTATGTTTGAGGGAGTATCGTATTCGTTTGATATAACTGGACTAACCCCAAGGACCAATAATGAACTCGGTGGTTGTTGTGGGCGGTCGAAAATTACTCCGTTAGTAAGTCAAACAAAGCACAAAACAGACCTTAAAAGTTTTGCTGTTTCAGGAGTGGAGTTACTTATCGCCAATGATGCCAAGTCAAGTGCAACGGATATCTTGAATCTTCCACCTATGCGAAGTATTGAGTGGTATTACACTTCAATGGTAGCGTGGACTTTTGCAATTCTTATGGTATTCCATATTGCTTATATGAGCACATTTACCTACCTAGCAGTCGACCTCCTAACGAAGTTACGAGAAGACGAAAGTCAAATAAGTTTTTCTAACTCGGAAACCCTTGCAATGTACATTATAGTACCTATAGAACCGTTTCTGATTACTCTGTACGTGTTATACAATATAGTTGAGATACCAAGCGACGTTAGCCGGAGAAAACAACTAAGCAACAAAAGAGGAGCTGCGCTTGTCTTTCATGTTATTAGTTCCTATCTATTCCTCTTTGTATGTGCCATCTTTGCGATACTTACCTTTGCTTGGATCGGGATGTTCACACAGAGGTATTCTTATCAGGATTATATTTTAGCACCTGCTCTCTGTATTGGATGGATAATTTCCATATCATTCACTAGAGGCATTCGTGCAATCCATTACTTCTATAGAATGCTCATCAGTATCATTCTAAAGGACATCGTCCGGTTCATAATCGTATATGCATTCATCCTCATGGCATTTGGTTTTGCCTTCCATGTCCTATTCCAAATCTCTGCCAATGTTGTGGAAATATACGAACATCCCGGTGATACGCTTTTCCTAACATTTAATATGATGATTGGTATGGGTGAATTATTTGATGACGATTTTCAGAGTGGAATGGCAGCCGTAGGTCGTGAGACTGCTTTTGTCAAGGCGTTTTACGTTGTATACTTGATTCTTGGAACGATCATTCTATTGAACCTTCTCATTGCAATGATGAATGATTCGTACTCTATGATTCTACAAGAAAATAAAGTAATGTGGAGGATTGAATCAGTGTCTCTTGGTGTAGATATCGAATCAAGATTCCCAACTATAAGCAGACTGTTTGCACAAGCGAAACTCCAAAAAGGAGGTAAGCATAGATTTCATATTAACTCTTCTTTTTCATTTAACTTCTGGGAAAACATTATAAGTGTTTTTGTCTTCAAATGCAAAATAATTGAAGTCAATTCATCTGCTGGAAATGAAGATAAATGTATGTATGTGTACGATATTCTTTGAGATGCACGAAATAATTATTTCCACAATATAATGGCAACCATTGTTGGTAACTATATGATACATGTAAGAGTCCAATAGTAAATAACTTCTTAAAACTTACAGGTAGGGAAGATGGGCTACTAAGTGATCAGTGGTTTGTGGCAATGCCTGATAAAGAGTACAGTATGTACATGAAAGAGTATGAACACCAAAGTAGACAGTCTACAGACGCTGTTGCCAAACGTCTGGAAGATCTTGACACTAAAGTAAATATTCTGATGAAGCAGACGACAGAAAAATTTCAGCAGATGTCAACCATGATAGAGACAAACCAGGAAAGGAAAAGACATAAATCAAAACGATCAGATTCTAAGCGAAATAAAGATAATTAAAGTCTGCTGTATAATAAATCCAACACAAAAAATATAGAATAATCTCAATAAATGCCCCTCTTTTTAGGTTGTTTTTAATTTGTCAAGTTGGTCCTATATTGTTTGGTTTTAACTAGTTATAATGTGAAGAAGAATTAAAGCATTTAGACTGATTCACTATTATTTGATTATCTCAAAATGGTCTGGGCAATGGTTGGGCGTTTATTAGGATTTTTGTTTTGAAATTGTGCTGTTTGTTAACCAGGTAAATTTCATTGAAATTCTGGATGCTCAAAACGTTTTCAGAAAGTTTTGTGTATATTATTTTATATTTCAATTTGAATGCTTCTCTAGTTTTATATGTGAAGTGTGTCTAACAGAATTTTGAAATATCAAAGTGCCTTTCATTGGTAAAATTGATATGATTCGGATTATCTGTACAGTATGTGAGAGATTGGCGGCTCTATATGCCATGTGGATATGTGATTTTTAATGTTGATACTTAAATTTTCTGCATAGAATCTTCATGTATACTTGTATGACTTTGTATTTGCCTTTTTATTGTTTGTGATTCTCTGTAATGAAGATAGATCTAGATTTTTTAAAATGCTCATATCTCTTATTTGCTGAAATGACATATACAAATGTATTATTTTAAGGGGACTTGACTAACTAGTATTTTATGCATTTTGTTTGTTTACATCATTTTGAAATTCCTTCGAGCAACTCTGTGGATATGGTCTCTCAAGGTGGTTAGCTTAAGTAAGTCTTTAAATTTACAACTCATTCTAATGGTATGCATTTCAGAAAATAGATCCCCAAATCCCCTAAGATATGGTATTGTTAGACATTTTTAAGTGTAGCAAGCTAAAAAAGCTAACTTAGCTATGTCTGTGAAACAGGCCCCTAACCAGAGTTTATAATTTACATATACGAGGGGTGATCATTAAGTTCGTGGACAATCTCGTGTATAAAGAAATGCTAGATTTTAAGTAAGAATTAACACAATGATTAAGTAGCTGAAAGTGTACTGCATATCATGGTAATTTTTTATAACGAAAACACCATAACTGTTCAAATAACAAATGTTTTCATAAAACCATTGGCTTCCCACCGCTGCCGGAACAACGTTATCCATGACGTCAAGTCACATTTGTCAAGAAAAGCACCGTTGAATTGCACACAATGTTCATGTGTACAGACAGAAGTATACAATGAATTATAACAGTAACAGCAAGGTTGTCCACAAATTTAATGATCACCCCTCGTATATATATATTTATATATAGTATTCTTATGACAATTATATGCACATGTATAAAAAAACAAGGTGTATGATTTACAAAATACATACATTGTATTTTTTTTACAGAAATATTACAATGCTTTTATATATTTGTACATAAACCAAATTTTACTATTTTTATATGCATTTTATCTACATTTGTATATGTTTGTGTGATATTTTTTATCATGTTTTATCATGTTTCTATCATGTGATAATGTTTCTGATATTTGATTATTATATTTCAACAATAAAGTACATGAATATTATTCTTTTATATCATTCTTGGATTTATCAGTAGTCAAACCTGAGCAAAAACAAGGGAATACTTTGAGAGAACATTATACAAGAGAAAACAAAACAATATCAAATCATGCTGTTTAATCAAATTCTGACATAAATATTCTGTTTAAATTTTACAACATTTATCTAGAAGTCCAAACATAAGTTAAATCACTCACATATCACATCATTATACAGTCAAACCAGACAAAAAGACCACTATTCATGAATACTGGTAACAAGTCACCTTTGAATAACAAGTCATCTCTAAATAACAAGTCAACAGTCAATAAAAAGTCACTTTTTAATAACAAGTCATCTTTAAATAATAAGTCACCTTTAAATAACAATTCATGTTTTAAACAACAAGTCACCATCGATAGCAATAACCTCTGAATAACAAGTCACCAGTAAATAAAAAGCAGTAAGTAATTAGTCTTTTTTTAATAATTAGGCATGTTTGAATAATAAGTCACTTTTGAATAGCAAGTTACCTTTGAGTAACAAGTCACCAGTGAATAACAACCATTTTTTGCGCAAGCTTATTTATATAACAGATAAAATAAGCCTCTGAATAAAGGTCCACTCTGCATTATGGTCGTATTTCTCCTCACCAAGCAGTGGTGATCTCTGTGCCCAGGTTTGACTGTATGGACTAAATTAAATGTTCACATGATTGTATCAGTCAAGAAAAAATTAAGTTCCATGCAACAATGTATGTGGTCAGGGATCCTTAAGACTAGGTAATAAGTATGTAGAACTCGGACTAGAAGAAAATCACGACAAATGTGAAAAAAAGTTTTTTGTTAAAGCTGGATATAGAAAATGTTTTTGTCCAATGCTAAAATATCAACAGTCACATTTAATAATGTAAGCAGTTCACAGAAATATGTCAAAATAAATGAACCCGTATAATCTGTTTGATGTACAATGTATAAACATCATGGTCGAAAAATAAATGTTTGGGACTTAAAAGAAAAATGGATTTATGCATTAATTGTATAAAAAAATAGCTTTGAAAAGAAGAATTTTCTGTTCCATACACACAACTGTAATAAATTAATACAAAACAAATATCATCTCTGAAAATGACTTATTGACTACATTTTGTTCCAAAGAGAAGTCAAACATGTTCCGCTGAAAAGCTAACTAAATTTGACATTGACTTAATATGGAGAAAGAAATTCTGTGGTTTCATTTATTTTCACCATTAACTCAAAAGACTATTTTGTGGGGATGTAAATTCATCAATTTTGATATTTTTGAAAAATAAAATTGATCTTGTTTTTTATTATTTTTTCAATAAAAAAAAGCTATTTAGTGAAAGAAATACAATACATGTAATTAACTATCACCTGTTAAAATCGTGTAAAATGCCCAATGAAAATTAATGAAACCACAGTATTTGTATTTATCAGCATGTACAAATTATAAAACCAGGCAACTAATGTATATTTTGTTCAATCTTCACAATATTGTATTGCACCTTATGAGCTCATATCAGAATCTTCAAGGACATCTTAATACATTGTCTGAATAAATATAAATCACAGAATATCAAACATGCGTTTCGTTCAATTAACAAATTTTATTTAGGCCACCAGCCCATGCACATACATAACAATATATTTTTGTTAAATCACATAAATATGTGCTAGTAAAATACCAAGCTGCCTTTTTAGCAAGAGATAGAGGTATTAAGAAGAAGCTCGAAGTTGGTTTAAACACTTTGTACTTAATGCAAGAGCACAAAAAGAGCAGCTTAGCATCTCACAGTACTGTACATGCAAGAAATCAGAATGGTAGGTGCTCCCTAGAAGTCCATGGATTTGTATACATCAGGATAGTGTGTGAAAAATGCCTGAAAATATAGAAAATAAAATACAGTCAACCTGGATTAAAAACCAGCACACACAATTATAGACATTTTAAGAACTAATACAGGCAAACATGTATTAGCAGTTGCCTCTCAATAAAAGAAAACAAAACTGTTACTGATTATTTAGAACATTATCACCTCTGAATAAAAGTCACTTATCAATAAAGGCCACATTATGTATTTCCCAAGGGTGGCCTTTTTTCACAGGTTTGACTGAAATTGACCAAATAAATCTCTTAATAAAAGTCAACAGGTACTGAGGCATATATTCATTGATACAACAGATTAAATATCTCCGAGTATAGATCAAATGAGCTTAAAGACTATACAAGTTCTCTCCCTTGGATCGCCTCTTATTCACAACAGACCATCAATAATAAACAGTTATAGTGCAATTTTATAAACCTGTCAAAGCCGCATAATTTCACGGTCAATGCTTTCAATTATTTTTAGCTTTGATTAATTTCGTAAGTGATATCATAAACTTCGATATACTATATATATACATGTGGAATGAGACATTCCCTAAGGTAAAATTACAAAAATAATCGCATTCTGCGACTGTGAATATTATTCAGCTTTGACAGTTTAATAAAATCGCACTATACAAAACAACAACAACAAAAAATATTCCAGCACATCTTATTTCATTTCAAATCGTGATTAATAATGCAAGAAGTCCACAAAAAGTTAAACTTTTACCAGATTTTAGATGGAAAAAATATATACATGTATTTTATAAAAAAAATCATAATAATCATCCATGTTAACATAATACAGAATTGATAACTCAAACTATCTGATACTTGAACAGATTCATACTTTATTTCCATATTTGAATGACTATCTAAAAACATACATTGAGCAGTAAGTGTATGGGATGTGATAGAGCTTGAAGCAATAGGATGAAATTTATCAGCAAGGGTTTTGGGGGGCCACCTAGTAGTTGAATTTCTTATTGCTGAAGTTGTAAGAAGCCATTACGAAACGCTTGGATGTAATGTTGTTGGAAGTGTTGTTTTGATTGGATGAGCCAGAGATACTAACCAATCCAAGGAACCATAATATAATTACATTTTACAAATGTGTTTTTTTTTTAATCCGAAGAGTTCAATTTGCGGAAATCCCCAGAAAGTCATATATCAACATAAACATACCTTGTACAATTTCTCAGCTTGCAAAATACTGGAAGTACAACACATTTCTCTGATTGAATGCATACTCAGTTGTGGGGCTCCTATGTCTACTGTGGGCATACCTAGCTTAGCAGACATTATTGGACCGATAGTCGACCCGCATGGTGTGTCATTCTTCACAACAAAGTCCTAAAAATTAACACAAGAAATTATAGTCCAGTAACTGGCAGAAATCCTGAAAATACCAATAACAAACAAGTACAGTAGTACATTTTTATAGAGAACTCCTATATAGTGAAGAATTAGATATACTGGTGGTGTAGTTAATAAGGGATATAGTGAAGAATTAGATACAGAGGAGTATGGATATAGTTAAGTCATTTGTGCATTCCCTAGGACTTCACTATAGCAGCATTTGACTGTACATCTTGAATTAAAGACTTTACTCGATTTATTTGATTTATTCCAATATCTAATTTTTATTGAACTTAATATTTGATATAGTGTCTTCTTAACATATAACTTTAATTTCCAACATGAAATTAATGTAAATATACTTAATGAATGGGGAAAAAGCCGTAAAAGAAGAGACAAGTACATTTATGGAGAAAAGAATGTATTCATCAACAAACAAGGATGTCAAACGATCAGATAAATTCATAGTATGTCCTCAAAAATATTGGATGAAGATATGATAGGAACTATTCAAGTAGAGCAAGTTTAGGTCTATTTCATTATTTTTTTTGTCTGAATCAGGGACCATAATTCAAAAGTGTCTATTTGTTTATTTTAGTTTTACACCCCTTTTCAACAGTCAGTCATATGAGGCCGACAGTTCATCTAACCATCGTTCTTGGGAAAAACCAGTGCAAGACACACATCCTCCTTAAACAACTGCCTACTTTTCCACATAGGAGACATGGTCGGTATCAAGGTTCAAACCCACAACCCTCAATCAGTGAGAGGTTACAGTGAGCAGTGAGTAAGTCAGCAACCTTAACCACTCAAGAGAGTCAGAGGCCATTTTGTTGGGAATTGAACTTGGCCGAGATACCATGTTGAATGGGAACTGTTCAGAAACCCAGTAACTTCCAACAATTGATCTTTTCTACTTGTCCCATGAGTTTTTGGTAAGTATTCAGAAGTAACACTGTGTAGTAAATGGTGAAAATAACTTTACCTGAAGTGGAACATCAGCTAATCTAGCCACTTCCCTGAGTATTGTATTTGTGATTCCCGTTGAAGCATAACGTTGGTTACTGTTGATTTTAATAACAATACCTTTATGTAAACCAGGCTGATGATTTGCTTCATGTTTATCACTGAAATAACATATATATTTGTATCAATAAGTCATTTATCTGTTCTTTAACAGTCCATTCAAAAGCTAAGGTCAACGTTGCTAAGATACAGAAGAACCGGGAATTTTTATCCCTACTCTTTTCAAATAGTTTTTCCTGGTTCTTTATCATGCCTGGTGTAATGCACCCATACATGCCTCATTTGTTTACCATGCTTTTCTTATTAAAGTACCTGGCTAGAAGTTGGGATGTGGACACTGAAAAAGTGTCCCTGAAATATTGAAAGGCAGAGCTGAGAATCGAAGCCACAACCTTCCATTCAGTAGTCCAACCGGTTACACTAGACCACCGATCATCCCATATTTTTTAAATAGAATAAACAGAATATAAGTATGAGACCATTCTGACAATATAACACTAAGGATATTCAATATATCATACAGCCAACTGAAAGTAGTTAGTTCTACTCCATCATCAAAGCTGGAAAAGTCGCCAAATGACCAATGATGCTGGTGCAACGTTTAACCCAATTTAAGTCACCACAATTAATTGGGCTCACTATAATTAATAGGTTGCATCCTTTATGCTAAATAATTATAAAATCCTTGACTAAAAGACATAAATTATGATCTAAACAAAATAATTCGGACAGATTCAAGCACATACATAATTATACACTGTGCAGTAATATGTTAGGCTCATCACAAGGGGACTCAACAAGAACTCTAAAGCATGCTAAGTTATATAAATCACCTGTAATTAGGATGGATAGCGTGGGCCTGATCAGCACTCAACATGTAGGATTTAGGTATAGCTTCTTCAAAGGCCGTCTGACTACCACCCACACATAGACGACGTAAAACATATTCCTGAAAACTGGAACCAGCACCCTGTGCACTCTGGGAACCAACCTGAAAGGCGATGACACATTGGAAGAATTATAATTAATTGTCTGTAACAGCAATGAGGCCGTGGTCCAGTGGTTAGTGTGCTGGACTTGTAACCTGGAGATCCAAGTTCAAATTTGGTTATACCCTTCTATGAAAATAGACAATGTTGATTTCACTACTGCTCCTTTTAGCTTTCTTATTTTTCAAGAGCACCCAAGTATGCACTCTAACCTATACAAACTAGAAGCCCAAGGGCAACATGTCGAGCCCCTGTTTAGCCAGCTTGTGATCTTGACCTTTGAACTACAAGTATGGGTGATATTCATGACACATCATTTCGTTGAAGTAAACTTTTATACCAATTTATTTAAAAATCAATTAACCCTTTACTTCATGTAGCCGCCGTATATTCACGTGTAGACCGCTTACTTCATAATCCCGGTGTTTTGCGGGTAGACCGTCTACTTCATAATCCCGGTATTCTACGTGGTTGATTTTTGAAGTTCAATAAATCATTTTTCCCAAAATATCGGCGATTTTTTAAAACAACGATTGTAAAATTCAATATTTCATGAAGACATAACGTTAACAAAAAAATATTGTTTGTATATAAAATTATGTGGTTAACTGCGTTTAAACACAAGACAGGTCGAGCGTACACGATGACGTATCGTGTTGAGATTACACAGTATACAGTCTGCAGACGCGCGGTTCATTTCTAATGACAATTTTGCCGTGGAATTATAAGTCAAAGCCAAAAAACAGTAGAACAATTATATATCTTAAATATTTTCAAACAAAAATGACATAATAAAGATAATAATCAGTAGTTCGCCGTGTCTCGGGTGCAATAAAAGAAATATACAGTGTCAATGTCTCGTGTGAAAATCAAATTCAGATTAACAAATAACATGTGCAAATTAATGCGGTCATCAATGGGATTAAGTTGGCTATCAGTATGGGTCCCTAATTATATCATCAAATTTTAATGTCACCCGGAGTTTTATGGTGCCGCATTGTTTTTACAGCTGACACGTGTGACAAATTTCCATATGGGATTTAATCTTCTCATGGGCGGAGCTTATTTATTGCAGAACAATATGACTCTACCAATCAAATCAATTTGTTGTTCAGCCTAAATAAATACCTTTCCCTCCGAAATATCGCCGATTTTTTATTCCAAAAACTATAATTTCTAATATTCCATGAAGACAAATCACCAACAAAAATATTTCGTCTATTATTCGGTGAAAGTTGTAAATACTATGTAAACACAAAACGAGTCAGGTGCGCGCCGATCACTAGACGTATCATGAACACAGAAGTCTGCAAGCACATGGTTTATTTTTGACATGAATTTAATATGCTGGGAGATTTGTTGAAACATACGTAAATATTATCCTTTATTCCGTATCATCAAACAAATTTGATGCAGTAAAAGTCATATACGACTGTTTCACTCGTCTTTGATGTAAAACAATATTCAAGTCACAAAGACTCGCCGCGAATGCGTGTGAAATACGATTAAAAACATAACGAATTCGGTGTTAATTGATATGCCAAATTATGATCAACTAGATTAAAGTTTTTTGTACTATGGTACACTTTCACAACCTCTGATTGTTTAAAAAAAACATCCTTTGAACTTGACACATTTATAAGACACTGTCTGGGCCACGATGACCTTGATTGTTGGACATGAATTCCTGCACGTGCACCGTCAATCACTGGCACTGAGCCAAGTTTTACCTTTGCACATTTATTTAATCTCGAGTGTAAAGTATTGATTTTTACAACCCAAAGTATTATTTAGTGGAGTTTGCAATAACAATTCTTGCATTAAGATTTTTTATTGTATGTCTTGTAGTAAACAGAAAGGGCAAATTAAAAAAAAGGATAAGGAAAAAACATGGACCTTGTGTCAGTTTGTACACATTATATTGCCCTTAATATTTGCCTAACATCAGATATTTTTGCATAGCAAGTAAGATAAATTAAATACCATCAATTTGGTATAATTCAGAAATTATAAAACCATTATTTAGCATTACAATGAAGTGATAAAATGACCAGGTGTCAATAGAAAACAATCAGAAAAGGCAAAAATATGCTTACAGATTTTTTTTGCAATTTTTGTTCCCCTTTATTTCTTTTAATATTTATCCCACAGTTACAAAAATTACATCATACAAAAGGTTATTAAATTATGAACAACTTTTATATTTACAATAATTTGATGGGATTAATATTTAGTATAATAAACCAGTGATGAAGTAGACATGTGTCAAATCAGTAGCATTTCCCAATAACCTGTATGAAGACAGTGTACCAAGTTTATCTGATCCACTATTAGTATACAGTATGTATATTGACTAGGGGGCTATGAAGTAAAGGGTTAAATCATTGAATGCAAACAGAAGTTACAGCCCAGACAAGGAAAATATATTTGACCGAATGTGTAATCTTGACCTTTGACCTATAAAAATCTGGGTGTTGCCCAAGACACATGGTCGCATTGTATAATGGCAAGTCATTTTTAAATAATTCAATGCAAAAGGGAGACACAGCCCTGACAAGGTGTATAATGATTATTTTTTATGTTTGACCTCTAAGTGTGACCTTGACCTTTGAGCTAGAGACCTTGATCTTATGCACTGCACACCGCCTCATGGTGTTTTACAATTATGCCAAGTTATCTTAAAAAGTTTCTATGCATAAGGGAGATACAGCCCGGACAAGGTGTATAATGCTCATTTTTGATGTTTGACCTCTAAGTGTGACCTTGACCTTTGAGCTAGAGACCTGGATCTTGCGCACTGCACACCGTCTCATGGTGTTTAACAATTATGCCAAGTTATCTTAAAAAGTTTCTATGCATAAGGGAGATACAGCCCGGACAAGGTCTATAATGCTCGTTTTTGACGTTTGACCTCTAAGTGTGACCTTGACCTTCGAGCTAGAGACCTGGATTTTGCGCACTGCACACCGCCTCATGGTGTTTAACAATAATGTCAAGTTATCTTACAAAGTTTCTATGAATAAGGGAGATACAGCCCGGACAAGGTCTATAATGCTCATTTTTGATGTTTGACCTCTAAGTGTGACCTTGACCTTTGAGCTAGAGACCTTGATTTTGCGCACTGCACACCGTCCCATGGTGTTTAACAATTATGCCAAGTTATTTTAAAAAGTGTCGATGCATAAGGGAGATACAGCCCGGACAAGGATCCGGAAGGACACACTAACTCACTCACTAACTAACTAACTAACTAACGTACAGACACGCAACCGCCTTTGTCGCGACTATGTCGAGCTCACCGCAGGCGGGCTCGACAAAAAGGCTATTATAAATGTATGTTTAAATGAACATGACTTTACCTCTTCATTATCAAACAAACTGATCATTCTGATATTAGATTCCTTCTGTAATGAAGAGTCAGCGCAGGAATCAATCAGACCCTGTAAAAATAGAATTAATACAATATCATGATGTTATAATTGTAAAATATTACATAATACTTCTGGCCTGTCAAAATTGTTCATATGGGTCTGATTTCACTAAAATTAATAATACTTGAAAGTAAAGAACTGACAAGGGGTGAACTGCAGTCTAATGATGATGTGCTGGACTACTAAATGAAAGGATGCGGGTTCGAATCTCGGCTCCACCTTTCAATATTTCAGGGATGCTTTTTCAGTGCACACATCCCAACTACCAAGCCAAGTTCAGTGTCTAGAAAGTCAAAGGAAAGAGGTGAAGTGTGTATCGGTGCTTTACACCAGGCACTATTAGTATTAAGAACAAGGAAAAACCAATCGCAATAAGAGTAGGGATATAAATCCCCTCTCTGAACCAGAATATAACCTATATTTTAAGTACAGAATGGTACTTTTAATGCACATTACATTTATTTGACACAAAATCAGGATGTGAAAGATTGTAATAGAACAGGGGAGACAAATCTCAGCTATAATTAATGACAAATGTTAATAAACAATAACTGTCATTCTATTATTAATTATGTTTATCATATTATATATGATGTCATATTCAGTAAATTACAACTCACCACAGCAGCAGTATAAGCATTCAATAAGTTGTCCAATCTTGGAGCAAAAACAAATTCATCAAGAATTCCACCAATTGCCTGAAAATGGATAAGCTGGTTTTTATATCAGACAAAAGATTAAAATAAACAGTAAAACCTTCATGTAAAGACCACATTTTGAACTCAAAATAAAAGTCTAATTTTGAGGTGGTCTCACTAGTCAGACATGGAGTCAGCCAGACATTACTACATAATGAATTAATTCAGGGGTAAACTCCATAATATAAATATATTTGTAAGGAAGATTAAGCAATTATAACTTAATTACAGATGTACTATCTTGTAATAAATCTATCACATGAATATTGTCTCAAAAATAACAATTTTTTTCTTCTTTTTTTTCTTTAACAAAATGTATATATTGACAACAGACTACAATAATAAATTTCCAAAATTGGTAGTAAGTTTTATTAGAAACTATTTATTTATTTCATCTGATTTAACACAATTTTCAACATCATTTAAGTTATATTCTGGCGGCTGTTATACTAACTAGCTTCCCTGGACTTCATTTAGGCATTGACCAGTACTAACCGCATTCTATCTGCAAGCTACTGACATGCTAACCTACATAATTCAGAGATGGAGGACAATTTATCATAGTATGTAATATCTCAGTATGTCAGATTTGTACCAGACAGTGTGATCCTCACCCGGGGTTTGAACTAACAACCTCTTGATAAGTAGACCAACTCCCTAATCACTGAGCTAACTGGGTGGGCTTTATCATTAGAAACTAATATTTGTATGAACAAAAGTTAAATGAACGACTGTATGAACAAAATTGATCCTTTGCATCCAGGGGGAAATGTGCACAATATCAAAATGATATATTTTTATCTATAAGGCATTACAGTACAAACCCTCTAGAGCAACCCTCTGTTTTGGAAACAACCTCCGTTCAACAACAGCACGATTTTTCCAACTACACGATTTAACTATTAATCTAACCTCTCTAGAGCAACAACCTCTCAACACCAACATAATTTTGCAACTCCCAAAGGGTGTTGCTTTGAGGAGGTTGCAATGTATTATATTTTATTACCTGTATACAATGAACAAGAAAAATAAATAAATTTCATTAAAAATTTGGCTTTTTATATTCATATTGCAGAGAAAGAATGAGACAAAAATCTCATAAAAATCATTTTTGACAAATTATTTTAACTACCGGTATGTTTTTGAATTGTGTGTATAATGTTTGATTTGTTACAGCTCATATTGTATACACATGTGTATTAATGTTTTAAATGTCATAATATTTTATTTCATGCTAACCATTTTAAACATTAATTATACCAATTTGTTTTCTTGGCGAAAAACATATACTGTCAAAACTGTGAACAACCTTTATTGGGATGTCATTTTGTTCTAAAAAATCAATGACATTTTGTAAAGAATGGCCATTATTCACAGGGTGGCCTTTATTTGGAGGTGGCTGTTAACACAAAATAGACTGTATGTATGTTTCGTCAATAAAAAACATTCAACCTGAGTATAATTCCTTTTAAATGCAGAATATGAATTTTAGGATAATTTACAATGTTTAAAGTTTATTTAACATTCAACATACAGATGGCTGAGTATCCGTAAGATGAAGATCAAAGTCTAGAAGTTGTTCAGGTGACACTTTTAGTTCATCACACAGTAACTGTACTAACAAAGGTTGATGTTTAGGCTTAGGCTGAAATAAAAACATCACAAAGTTAAAAAGAACAGTATTTCACAGATAAAATTGTGCTGTCGTCTTTAAAAGACAAGTATTTCATACATAAAGGAATACAATTTTCGGAACACTTTTCATAGCAATATACCCATGTTGTTAGTGTGTCGTGGTTGCCATTGATTCAAGCCATTCTTAAAAAAAAATTGTTTGCCATACTCACCAAAAAGGCCCGACTCAACTATTTTTTAGCCACTCAGGATTTTATTTTTTATTTTACATAAAAAATAGCATTCTGACATGTATTTTGACTTAAATATAAAAATTAAATGTAAAAAAATACATTTAT
Source organism: Lutraria lutraria (assembly GCA_964023205.1). Classification (NCBI taxonomy): domain Eukaryota; kingdom Metazoa; phylum Mollusca; class Bivalvia; order Venerida; family Mactridae; genus Lutraria; species Lutraria lutraria. The sequence continues at coordinate 6,522,356 of OZ026843.1, forward strand.
ACTAATAAAATAAACATGCCTCTTTTCTCATGTTTTGTATAGTTTAATGTATATTTCAGTATGTGAATAAAACTTAAATGATACTGTTCTATGTACATACCTGATCTTTACTGTCTGAAGAAGTGGAACCATTATTCAGAGCAGACATAGCAGAAGTTGCCAAGACAGGACATCTAACATATATATAGAAATATGCATGAGTAAATTAAATTTACTGATTTAAGAACATTAAAAGATCATCCATATAATTATCAAACAGATCAAATATGAGAACTATTAAATATAAAGAAATAACATTAACACCAAAAAGCTAAGACAGTTTGACTCTTACAAATGATGAAGCCCAGGATATTTTTTTTTATTCTGAGTAAATTTAATTCTAAGTTTAGTTTGTTTGAAAAACACTGCACACGGGCCACTTACAAAGAAATATATGTTAGCACTAATCCAATAGACTAATACATGTATATAGTGCAAACTTTGCAATTGCAACATATATAAATATGCACTTAGTTGTTTTCTTCAGAAAAAGTTTGTCTATCCAACTTGGGCAGAAGATAGAAAACAAAAAATATTCAAAATGTGGCCATGCGGATAAAAAATACATTTGGAAATTTCCTATAAAAAATATGCAAAGCAATGAAGTGAAACCATATTCCAGTATACCTATTTAAGAACAGCTGTATAAACTGACAGTTTGTTTGAACTTACTTAGTGTTTTTCACCCTTTAATTAAAAGTACTCCCAGAATTTAATATCTGACAAAAAATGGTAGAGAAAAGTGGTTAATACAAAGTTTAATACGAAGTCTGACAACTTACACATTGCTTTCCTTGTTAGGTGAAAACTTCTCATTTTGATCCCGTTGAAGATGGATGCAGATGTTAGGTACCCGTAGAATTGGTTTCTTAACATTTACAAGACGATGTTCAATTTTGCTACCATTCTGAAATATACAAAAATTTCATTAATACAACATTGTGCATCATCACAAGATTCTGGGAATAAATATATATGTGTAGTTTATGTTAAAAAATATAAGAATATATAATTAAAGGCTTAAATTCAACAAACAGTAAAATAAATTTCACAATATCAATTAAGTGGAAACCTGTAAAATATCTAATTACAGACAAGAAAAGGATTTCTAAAAAAACACATACTTGAGCTGTATCGCAGTCAGCTAATCTAACCAATACTACTAGATGGCAAAACTGTTTCCACATGTTCAAAATGCTAACAACTGATACCTACTCCATGTAAAATATGAATCTGAAATTGCCTTCCTATTATAAAGTAATAATATTATAATAATGATTTAGGAACCTGTTGATCTTACTTATCAACCCAAAATAATATTTTTTAGTAAATCGGACTAGATCAGAACTGGATCATTTTGTTTAAAAATAAAAAGTCAGGAAAGTGGAAATCCTAAAAACGAATGTAGGACAAAAGCTCCCCCGGACAAAAGCTCCCCCGTTGATTTTGATAGTGGCGGACAAAAGCTCTCCTATTCTTTTACTACCCTGGACAATTGCTCTCCCATTTTTTGCACCCTCATTGATCATGTTATTCATTCAATAAATTCAAATTAAATGTATCAAGTTGTCGGTAATGAATACATTTTGATGACACAGAATTACCTCTTCGAAATTTATTCAGAAATCGATGTAACCCCTGATAGATCTAGAATATCAAATATTTTTTGTGCAGTTATGTACGAACATGAGTGCTCAGATATGCTTCCTGGATCGAATGTTACAACCATTATGATAGCGTCGACGGGGGAGCTTTTTTCCGGGGAAATAAAACAATGGGAGAGCTTTTGTCCGCCCCTATCAAAATCAATGGGGGAGCTTTTGTCCAGGGGAGCTTTTGTCCAGATACCCCTAAAAACAGTGGAAAATCACTGTGTCAGACTACTTACCCTTACAAGGACTCTTCCTCCTAGACCCAGATCTCTATCAAACCAAGTATGCCAAATACCTCCACCATAACATTCTACTCCAACCATGTGATATCCACTCTTGTTCACAGTCGACACTGGCTTTACCTAAATAAAACATTATCTGACATTAATCTGAGGTGAAATATTAGAGCTAGTTAAGTAGAATCACACAAAAACATTTTGGTCAAAACGTAACAAAATAGTTGCCCTTTTAATACTATACAACATCATTCATATATATATGAATCATATAATAAAACACGTTGGAAACATAAGCCAGTATCTAGAAGTTTTCTATGAAACATGTACCGGTAGCTAACATTGAATCACCACCCTCATACTTCTATATAATATTCTAAAGTATAAAAACATGGTTATTTCAGGCTTCATCATTAGTGTAACTCTCCACAATGGTAGAAGCATTTTTGTCTAGCCTTAACTAGTTTTCACACTAACATCTTAAGGACTTACATGCCAGATAAAATTAATCGAATAAAAGAAATTGTTCCCAATTTACTTGTTCAACATTGAGTTCATTTATTGTAAACATAAGGGAAGTGGTTTATTCTCCTGAAGTTTTTCTTACCTTTAGACAGGGGCTGTCAGTATGGGCTCCAACAATACTGAAACCATTTCCTGGCTTATACTGACCTCCAACAGCAAATGCAATTATAGTTGACTGGTTCTTAGTCACAAAATACTGATAAAATAAGATTAACATTAAATAAGAAATCTTAATTTCAGATGATGGCAAATTTATAGCTGAGGCATTTACTTTTAACACAGAAAGTTAAGTAGGCTTAATTTTGAATGAATAATCAATCCAAGTTTGGATCAATATAATCACCTAACTATCTGTAATAGACAAGATAATAACTGGAAATCATATTATTAACATAAACAGTAAAAGATCACATTAAAAAAGGGTCATCCTTAGCATTGGAGTACATTACTAGTTTAATATTTACATTAGTGAATAGCTTTAATCATGCGCAATTATATCAGTTATATCAATCTTCATTCTTGTTGAAAAGATTGTTGTTGATTGATATATTCTGTTTGAAATTTACATAAATAAAACCTTGGTAAAGAATATCATATCAATAAATAACCAACCTTCTCATTTGGTTTGATAGTCCAAGAATCAGCTTCCTTCAATTCTCCAAAACCTGCTGCTACAAGTTTTCTCTTGACTTGATCGACAGCTAAAATATTTGTATTTTTAATAAGAAAACAAAGATTGCTTCTAAATTCATATTGAGACAGCATGTATGTTCTTCTCCAATTTATGTTTATTAGAAATTAAAATGTACATGTCTGTACTTATAGTCAGATATGTAACTGTCTCACAATATTATTAATATGAGTTTTATGAGGAAAAAAATGCTAATACTTGATTGAGAGTCAAAACCAAGTACACAAACTTTTTGGATGTAATATTGGAAATCAGGTATGTAGTCTTATAGTAACAAACAACAATTATATAAAATAATATCAATCTTCAAGATACCATGATATGGTGATGGTGACTCATCCACAAAGCTCAAGAACCGCTTAGCAGCAGCTAATATCACTTCTTTATTGCTCTGAAATTGAAAAAAAAGTATTTACTCATGCAGTTTATCATTTGCAGAAGTAACATTTACAGACTAAATTGGAAGAAATCTCTATTGAAATATCATCATTCCAAATTATAAGTTGACAGTATTGATAAATGTCGAGGACTTATATACATACATGGATTCACAACTGCTAAAAATAGCTCAAACGATATCGAGAGACGACCCCACAATGCATTGCTATAGTATATACTCAGCAATGTCTGACAGCTGTAATGGGGTGTTTACGTATTTGATTATACTAAAAAAAACTTGGGCTGGGCACAGGAAATTGGTTAAGGATGCAACCACTTCCTTGAAGATATTGAAATACATTTATAATCCACAATGTCTAAGTATAAGCATTGAAAAAGGTATCAGTCGAACATTTTAAATTCCAAGATGGCGGACATCTATTATTATTAATCCTTTCGTCTCCGAGATTAAACATTCGGAATACCACAGATATTTTTGCTGTTGTTAACATTTGGATCATCACGGATATTTTCGTATTTGAGCTATCGTAAACAAGAGCATGAAATCCCGTTGATTCATGTGTCATTACCGCGGGATTTGATTACTTTTAACTGTTAATACGGAAGTTGCGAATCCATCTATGTATATAAGTCCTTGTAAATGAGAAGATCTGGAGAGGTTGTTTCATATTTTCAATGGGAACGATGATTGGTTCATTCTCACAGCCAACAAAAGAATGCTTGAACAATATTACTGGGGACTTTTCAAATTAAATTAGTGCAAAATCCATCATGAAGTTCTTTCTTCTTCTTCCTTTATGATAATGACCATGTTTTTTAAAATTTCAAAACATAGAAAATATTATGATTAAAAAATACATTTTGAAAAATGGTAGTCTTCATGCTAACCCACTAGCCCGGGGCTTGTAAACTTCCTATTGGGCTAGTGAACTTTCTAAAAATTGTGTACTCAGGTTAGTGGTAAAATTTTTATTTTCAATAGTCCACATATAGTTCGGGCTTTAAAAAAAATTAGTTCGAACACTGAAATTGGGGTAAAAAGGTCTAGGGTTCAATAAAATTTGGGGAGGGGGGGTGAACGTCTTGAGAGAGAACGTCATGAGAGGAAATGTCTTGAGGGTGAAACCTCTGACATTCTTCAAATCAGATACATTTTAGCCATGCATGGGGGCCGGGTTAAAAGTGAGTCTTACAGTTTCTCAAAGTACTCAGTCCACCTGTTACTCACTGACGGTTATCGGAAAGAAGTTGCGTAAAGGGATTGTTGAAGTGCGAACAGAAAGTCGACAGGCAAAGTTTGCTACAAAACCGAAAGTTCATCAGCTAATCTAATTCGTCTGGGCAATCTATTCGGACACAATATTTATAAGCGTTCAATGACATTGATCAAAACAGAAAATAAAACATCATTTTTTCTTTGATGATAGTGGCATGACACAATGTTTGATATAATAATATATTAAACAAATTAACTAGCCAACAAAAAAACTACCATGACTGTTCCTTTTTTGTCTCTTGTCAAAATACAACCAGCAACAACGATACGAAGACTTTGGTCACTTCGTTTTCAAGCGTTTGTTAGACCTCGAAAAATATGAGCGAAGAGTTTCCAATTTGATTTAGATATTAGCCATTTTTAATAAGAAAGCAATCTTGCACATCAAAAAGTTTGTATGACAAAAATACTTAAGATCTATCTGTTCAAATGCAATTAATTTGCTTCAATGACAATGGACTTCGCATCAAATTGATTTCCGCTCACTACTATACAAAATAATTCGGATAGCTTTAGATATTTTCCTTAGGTTGTCACTAGAGCTGTTTTGGAATTATAATAATTATGGCTCTACTACAGTGACTCATTAATCTAACAAAACCATGTAAGATGGTGATTCATGTGTTGTAGGATTAACTCTGGGTGATTCAATTTCGTTTAAATGCATTTATAATCTTTGAAAGGATTCGAAAATATCAGCTGCGAAGTCTTGCAACGCAAATCAATGTTGCAAAATTGAAATAAATATTATTCAAATTTTGTTATTCTTTATAATAAAATTCATTTGTACATGATCTGATGACATTGCATACCTTAAGTGATTTGTTATGAAATGCAGATACTGGATTATTGCGATTGGATTATTTGTTGTTAGCTTAGTACAGAATTTATGACGAAAACTCTAATTCAGAAATGTTGTAAGTATAGTTCCAACTTCTATGTCAAACAGTTAGTGAGTTGGTTATCATATATAACAAATACTCAGCTATCATACCAACAATTATATGTCAATATTTATATTCTTTAATTGATGCATTTATTTGGTTTAAACAGGTGCAGGCCCTTTTGATTAATTATTTTGTTTGCAACATTTTAAAAAACATTCTAGTTTGTATCATTCATTCATTGAGCCTCACATAGCAACCATTTCAATGGTACCTTATGATAACTTACATTTTGACTGGTTTTCAAGACTGTGGCCATGGTCCTGTGGATAGTGCACTGGAAATGTAACCCAGTCTTTGAATTAATTTTTTCTGACAGGTTGCCCGATTATATACTTTATGATGGAAACTCGGTCTCTAAAACTAGGCAGGGGGCAACCCACTAATTTGAAGACTGGTAAGTTAGGTAACCTGGCAATTCGGGTTTGAATCCTAGTCACAGCAGGTCATACCCACTGTAACCCAGGGTTTTCATCAAGAACTGATTGCCAATGAAAACCATCGGTTAAAATTGCAAAAAAAATCGGTTACTATCCCCAAAGTTAAAAAATACTTGAACTAGGTGGCCCCCTTGATCCCGGTCAAATCTGTTCTACTGAATATTAATGAAAACGCTGCTTACCCTACTATGAAAATGTTGATTTTGCTCCATATATGAAAAAGAACCAGTGGATAGAAAACAGTTCTGGAAAACTTGTAAGGGTGAATAATCAATTAATTTATTATTATCTAGCAGGCATAATTCAAATATTGTTAAACCCACTGAAATGAAAAATTTGGCCTTGTTTTCATTTTTTACTTCTGTATTTCAACTTACCATCTAATAATCCATATTCCATAATATTATTTTTATTATATTTTGGTCCAAAAAAGTTGTCATACTATTTTAGGTTTTACTGTTAAATGTACAATTCCATGTTCATGTACACCTGGAGACACTGGCTATTTAATGTTTCGCTCTTGATGATCTCAATTCTTTTGGACTCTTGGAGTTTGAATGTGGACCTAAGAACTATTATCATATTCCCTCATATTCATGATTTTATCAGAGACTACTTAAAGTTAATCTACATTAATTACATGTTATGTTCAATTTTTGTTGTTGATTATTGCTAAACATGATAGACACATTTCCCATTTGTTAATGAATGTGGACTTTTTTGTAAACCTTTTTATTCAATTGTTCGATGACTCACTAGTGTATACATGTACATTGTATCTGTTGATTGTTAAAGAGAACAAATGAAGATGGTAACATTACCACAAATTAAAGATACTCAGAATATTACATTGCACAAATGGCTTTGGTTTGCATGTTAGATACAATGTGTGTGTATCACATGACACATTTCAATTAACTTTCAATACTTGATCTTTTAATTGGATGGAATACAATCTTGTCCATGTGTATAGCAGGCATATATGTTTACATTATATCTTGTATGGCCATGATACATATCATTGTAGCTATATGATACTGATTTCATGCTTAATTTGCTAACTAACCAAATACAACATGCAGTCCATGGATTGTAAGAGCCTCATTCAGTGAATGGTTGAGTGGTTCTGACTAGTATTAAATTTAGTCATCACTAACCATTTACTGCTGTGAATTTGAATCCTATCAGGAACCTGAAATTTCTCACCTATGAAGCACACAAAGTAGTTAACAGAAGGTACATTGTGGTTCTTTTCAGGTATACACCTGGGGATGTTACTTATATATTGTACCTCCACCTGAGTATAAACCATATTTCGCTAGTTGTTGGTGTGACTTTAAACCCTACCCGACAATATCTTTGGTTAAATTCAGGGCCTTTTTTCCAAGAATTGGGAAGGGCCTTAGCCTTTCATTTTGGGAAATTCAAGCATGATATTTGGCCAAATTTTGAGGAGGTTAGACACCTGAGTTAGAGTACTAAGAGTAGGCCTGGTGCACAAATTATGGTGCATTGCCTTAAATTTGACTGTACAGACTCAGATTTCAATAAGTTGTGTAATAAGCTTTTAAAGGTTGACATTTTCTTTCAGTATATATACTCCTGCAGATGTGCAAAAAATTTCAGGGTGATATCTTCACATATGAAAAAAATATGACACTTTTATGTTCGCAAAATGAGCCATTTTTGCCTGTAATGAATTAGCATCTAGTTTTTTCACTTTTTTAAAATCAATGCAGTTGTTGGAGTTGGGAAGTAAAGTATTATGAGACTTCTAATTCAATAAGAAAAATTAAAGCTGGTTAATCTGATACCCTATATATTAAGATACACCCACAAATAGTGGAGTTATTTTGAAAAATCTAAAATGTGGGTCGCTGTAATGGTCTTAAAATTACAACAACCCATATTCCCTATAGTAAGGAATTTTTTTTGTTAGAATGAAGTAAAATGTACTTCTCCTACTTTATGGATAACACAAAGGGTATAACTTAATGTTTATATTGGTTCCTTGGAGCAGAATTATGTTTAGCGCGATTTATTTTGAAATTTGAATGTCATTTTATGTTTGTGTCAAAAAACCTGTAATGTCCGTCCCCCCCTGTCACTGGAACAATTAAGCATACAGAGAACATTTGAAATAGGTTACAATATCCCCTTATGCATCATGATGATAAATCAACAGTATTTGCCTGAATGTAAATAACAGAACAAAAAATATTTGGAACAACATAAAAGTTATCTGTAATGTCCGTCCCTGTAATGTCCGTCCCCAAACAAATGGTCATGGAAACAATTACATTAAAGTTAATTTAACAGTGCTTTTTATAATAAATGTTATCTTATAAGACATTAGGAGTACAAAGATGTTTGTTTCACTTAAATTAATTAAAAATAAATATGTTTAATGCATATTTTCCAGCTCATTAAATGCTTGTGTCAAAAATACAGACTATAATAGATTAAACTCTTACAACAATTATATTTTCATGTAAAAATGTTATTTTTAGGCAACATTGAAGGTTTTCTATTCATATGAGCATCAAGGTTTGCTCTTTGGAAGTTTAAAATGCTTTTTCATGAATGGGGACGGACATTACAAAAAGGGGACGGACATTACAGTATCCTATTTATCTACTTATTGATATTTATCTGACATGATACATATGTATATAACTTAGTTTTAATTCTGCTTCATGCTGCTTCACTTGTTTTATGCTATTTATGTACAATATTAACTTCTAATTAAAAATAAATTAAATAAATGTGTTAAAATTAAACAACAGATTGGGAGTGGGGTTTATTAACCCTTTACTTCATGATCCCGCCAAATCATGCCTCTACCTCATCTGCATAATCAAGCTAAATCACGCCTCTGATTTTTTATCCCTAATAAAGTGTTTATTTTCTGATATAAAATGAAAATTTTATGTAAATAATTATATCCCCTCAAATGAAGTTTGAGAGGGGCTATATTCGAGTCAGTCTGTCGGTCGTTTGGTCGGTACACAAACAAAATCACAAGTTTGTGAAATGAACTACTTCCACATTCTTTAAGCAGTTGCAATGAAGCATAAAATATGTCATCAACATGAAGTGTAGATGTTCAAGACGCATTTCCATGCCCAGTGATCCACACATTATAGAGTTATGTGCCCTTGAACTTAGCCATATACTGTGATATAGTGTACTATCGCATTCTTAGTGTCTTTAAGCGGCAACGGGGGTATAAGTCACCTCTGTGACAAAGTTCAAGTTATTTACGTCAATATTCCATAAAATCTAATGTTAAAATAAAATGTGGTTTAAACTTTAAAAAATGTCTAAATTTAAATTACTGTGAAAAAATAACACCATCATATTTTCTGGGTAACTTAATACTGAAGATCTAGTCAAATCTATATTATAAATTTTTGATAAAAAAACAACAACAAAATTTCATCCCAGAGTTTGGCAGGTCTTTGAAGTTAAATCCAGTGGCCACATTAGATGTTAATCAGTGCAATTATCAAGGGTCTTGGGGAGTAAGTCCCAGAACAGTATGGGTCCTTAGATATCATCCAAAACATGTGTCACCAAAAGTTTTATTGTCATAGATTGTTTATTGCAGCTGACAAGTATAGCACTTTTAAAGACTAATATATACCATCAGATAAGATCAAATAATGATAAATCAATTGTTTATTATGATAAAACAATGTGTTTGTAAAAAAGAATTGCCAAAATATAACATGAAGTTTACATGAAAAACAAAATAAAACAAGAAATTATTAATTTGTGTCCTCAATTATAAGCTTAATATTTGCCTAACAACAATACTTTTTATATCAAAAGAATGATAATCTAAACTGCAAAATATCTTACTTAAAACATTTTTTTTAAATTAATGAATTAATGCTGTAATTAAGAGATGAGTCAAAAGAAAGATAATCTAAACTGCAAAATATCTTACTTAAAACAAAATTTATAAGTTCATTAATTAGTGCTATAATTAAGTGATGAGTCGAACAGGTGTCAAATCAGTGTCATAAAGATAACAAAAAATATTTTATTTTAACTTTATTCTTCTAAATGTTAATAAAGATGAAGATGTGTTCTTGTTAGCTACTGAAATAATGTAAGAACTGTAAACATAGCATGATATAAGTACAAAAAGGACCTGGATATCAACTGTGTAATGTCCGTCCCCTTATTTGTAATGTCCGTCCCCTTTCATTAAAATTTTAAAAAATGCTTTAAATATAAATTAAGAATGAAAACAACTGTTTTTGTAAGTTTTATGTCTGTATATCTGTTACTTCAGTGAATTACTGCTTTTTAATGCTAAAATGGCAATAATTATATCATTTGATTTAACACAGGAAAAAATGCTAGTTTTTTCCTATTTATGTGTTATTTTCAACTGCTTCATATTTCTCAATATATGATTTTCCTCATGAAAAAGACGATGTATATTGAACTAGTATGTACTGAAATAGCAAATGGTATGAAATAAGGACAGTTGAAACTTTCTTTGTTTTCTGGTTATATGTTTAAAAAGGTGTAATGCTCCTGTCTGTAATGTCCGTCCCCAATCTACCTATGTGTCTATGAACGTCCAAGAAATAAAAAACAGAGTGAAAGTTATCTTTTCATTACTGAATTGTGTTTCTAGATGGTCTAGACTTACTTAAAAAGTGGAAAAATACAGAAAATTCAGTACTTTATTTTTTGGTCTTGATGCTAACTCAAATGCACCATAATTTGTGCACCAGGCCAGTAGCATTGTATTTTTGGGAATTTCTTGCCTCAAATTGGGAAAAAAACAGCCTTTTTGCAATTGGGAAGTCACCGAATTTCGGCCTCTGTTATAGTAGGAAAAAAGGCCCTGAGATTAAATTGTGCTGAATGTGAATGTTGTATTTAATCTATGCATTACTGAAGTTAATGAACTACAGTATCAATACCATTAACATGGTGCAGAATAGAACCAAATGTTAATGAGCATTTTGTATACACATTACATGTATACATGTGAGCAAGCTGCATGAGCAAAGCATGTATAACTAATTAACAGATTACACACTTGTTCTGAAGCATAATTGTTGGCTATTAGATTTAATTATAATATGTCCATTTATCTTTTGTTGTAAGTTCTGGTGAAAAAATCAAAGGGTTCTTTTGAAATTACTCTGCATATTTTTACTATAAGGAATGCTATTATGGCCATATGTCTACATGGAACTGTAGTCTTCAAGTTCTGACTAACAAAGACTTGTTCTGAATGGTCAAATCTTTTGCATCGTTTAATATAGCAGTCTGTTGACTAACATATTCTCAGACTGTTTCACATAAATTGAGCCATATTACAAAGTATGTTTTAGATTCTCATTTGTCATCACCATTGGCCAATTTGTTTATACATGTTGAGGGTTGGACGCAACGGTGTCGTAACTCATATTGAAACAAGAACAAGTTACGACAGTGTTGTGCTGAGCCCTCGAATTGTGCCCGTTAGTTAATGTATTGATCAGTGTTTCTTCTAGAGCCAGGACTGATGATGGAGACAAAAAAATGATACCAGTGAAGAAATATCCACAAAAAAGTTATTTCATTTCACTATTAAGTACATTGTAAAGTTTAATTAACATAATTTGAAAAAAACTTTTGATGTAGTCTTTTTTTTAGTACATGTGAATATTTTGTGAATGGAATTGTTCCTACCAACCTTGACAATAACAATTAATCTCTTCTGCTGCATTATTTTGATTTTAATTTACCAAATTTTCTCTTATATTGCCTCGTAACCATGAAATATTACAGTTTGTAATGATTTTGTATTCATAAACAGATTTTTATTATAAAAATTATTTTTGATGAAGTGATCATTTGATTGGTGGAAGGATTATGAAAAGTGAGTCATGCTTTTTCTTCTCTCCACGAAAAAAGGCTTTCACAGTGTTTGGTGCATCTATTATGCAATAGTTGGTAACTACATTGTAAGATCATCAGTCTAGTAGTATTTTGAAATTGCTTTTTGTACTGTACCAATATAGTGTTAACATCATAATGAAACTATAGTGCAAAAATGGAATATACTTATCTATTATGAGATTGAACCCAAGTTATCTTAATTCATTGTTTCATCTGAAGAAGTCATCGGGGTTAGTGTAACAAATCACACTTTGAAGTGGCCAATATGTTACAGGAAATTACCATTTGTAAATAATTACAATTTACATTACTAGATAATCTTTCCGTCTACACTTGACATTTGGTATATCAAAGTACTATTTCTGTTTCTGGCTTATAAATTGTCATGATTGTCCTTTTATGCACCTCATTGTGTTCAGCAATTTATTATTTCAGTTGTTATTTATTTTTTGCTGTAATAATTTTTTGTTCAGAAATTGCTTTATACAAATGAGTTTTCACAAGGTCTCCATCGGATTTGTAAAGCTTGTATAACGTCATGGGTTTGCTCAGGTGAGAGGTTTTGTTTACATAAATATACTTTCATTTTGCATTATTCAGAACTCTTAGGATACAATACACCTATAAATGGTTTGTATAGATTTGTCTACTTAAGTTGAGCTGAAGAATTTGTTAAATTAGGTTAGAAAATCTTGCTAAACAATTAGCCATTGGGTGCATTTTCATGAATCCCATTGCAAAGTGGGATTCCCTTTATTTATCATAACTATCAGGAGTGCAAAATAAATACATATGTTTTAAATACATATCTTAGCTAAGGTAAAACTTTTTAAACTGAATAAATATCTTGCCATTTGTATACGTTTGTCCTTGACAACATTTACGAGTCGACTTTAAAAGATCCCGATATCTTTCAGTAGAATATTAATTAGATAAAATTCACTGCAATTAAGGGAAATGGAGATTTTTAACTTTTGGAAATGTTATCGTACTAGTATCTTAAGATATATTATATGTAAAAAGGGGCCCTGACTGATATTAATTGAAATATGTCAAACGGTTTCATAATGCTGCTTAAAGTAATTGCATGGAACTGTTAACCCTAATGTTCCGAAATAAAAAGAGCAAAGTGAATTTTTACCTTGCAAGGTCTTTATTATTTAGCATATTGGTTCATTTTGATAGGTAAAAGTAAGGATACGTCTTCTGTCTGTCAGAACTTGTTTGATGTATCTTCATCATGAGAAACTTACAATGCAGATATGTATTATACTGTACTCTTAGAATCTGTGCTTTGGTTAGTACATGCAATTTTAATAATTTTGTATTATTTGCTTTACTTTCTGCATAGTCATTCATTCATTAGTCAGTTTCTTGGATTGTAACATAATGAAAATTGATTATCTTTCTGTCTGAATGATCAGCTAGTGTTAGTCAGCTAGTCAAATAGGCCTTAATATTTCCACTTAATGTTGATAATGCTTGTTTTGATACGGAAATCAGAATATTTCCTAAAAAATGCCCCCCCTCCATTGATTAATGCACACACCGTTTTTGAAACAGCCCTCTCACAAAAATTGTGATTCCTAAGATAAAATGCATAAATAAACCAAGAGTGCAAGCAAAGTCATTGCATCAATATTTAAATTTTGTAAAATTTAAATCATGCAGGGCACATTTATTAGGTATACATACATTCACCATTTGTTTAGTTGGTGCCAGTTAATACATGTAGCACATCATTCATGTTATCATTATAGTGACATATAGGTCATGATGGTAGTCATGGAAAAACTTAAATTAACCTTTAATTGAGAAATAATTACACATACAGAGTTATGTATCGTCAAAAGTTATCCCTTGGTTAACAGATTGTGGTTTCAGATGCAACGTTTTTCAATTGGTCGTTCAGTGAACTGTTTCAATTTCAATTTGTCATCATTTTGTCCTTGCTGCAGTTTCAGAAAATACACTTAAATCTGTTTAAGTGTAAGAGGTCAATGATGAAGTTACTGAAATAAGGATAAGTGTATATTTGAGTTTTAGAAAAAAAACTTGACTTGAGGGGTGTTTTTTGTAAGCAATGTAAACTACTTATCTGAAGTCCACTTCCAGAAAAAAGCCCTCAAATTGGCTCACTGAAAATGCTATTTTTTCATATTTTATAATAGCATACCCATCAGTGTTTTTTCACCTTTATGGGAAAGGTGGTGGGGCCCATACAAAAGGGGAAAACAGCATCTTGAGGGGGGAAAGGGGAACAATAACATGACAAAGTATACTTACTGGTACACATATGTTACATTAAGTTAATTACCAGTAGGAAATAACCTTGATGGCTACAAAGAGCTACTTTTTGCCTTACAGGTCAATTTTATGAGCGTTTTATCAAATTTCGGTCACAAATCAGTCCCAAAAAAATCTTATCATAATTACAACATTTACTTCATCAGATGAATTAATGGCTTTGAAAGATTTAAGTGGTACACAGAACGCATTGGACTAATAGAACTAATGGTATTGATTTGTTGGCTACTCAAATGTCGAAGTTGCATGTTATTTACTTGTAAACCCAGGGATGATGCATTCATTTACTATCTTTGTACAATTAAATTGATAACAAATGTCTAAATCAGTCAATGTCATGTTTTGTAAACTATGTAAGGATCTGATGTAAGAGATATCAAGGTTACCTGAATAAGTAATAGTTTAAGAGTTGGGATAGAAAAAGTGCTAGTAAGGTAGTTACGGCTGAGAATGACATACGGTAGTCAGCATGAATACAATTAGTCTAAGACTGGGACCATAAAAATTGGTCAGGCTATCAAACACTTGTTAACATGATCCCCTTTGTAAGGAATTCATGAAAACTACATGTATTCATCAATAGTCCATGAAGTATGAATAACTGTTAGAAAGAGGAATTGTAGCCAACTGGCCTGAGAATTCAGATGATGAGAGTGATTCTGATTAATACTACTCAGGCTTAAATTAAAATTAAGTTTGTTTGCCCTTTACTGAAAATCTGGGAGAACTTTATTTTTATACTTGGGAAAATATACAACCATGTACTCAGTGCTTTCAATAAACATTAAAGTAGGTATCATTTGAAGTAATGAAGGAAAACAATAATGTGTGTTAAGGCACTGAGTACATGTTTATGGTTGATTAAAGCACACAATAAATGGTTGTATGGTAGCAGAAAATGTTCACACATCTGTGGCCCTGGAAGGTTTGATGTCATCATTTACCGAATCCAATCAGTTTGTAAATCTGTTGGTTTTTTGTATGGGTTGAAAAATCAGAACAAAAGGTACCTGGAACGGAATTGATAGAAATAAGAAATATTGTTATCTACAGCCAATCAACGTTGGCACTAAATGTCTACAGTAATCCAGGAAGATCCAGTGCCATAAACCACCTTTAATATTTGTAGACTTAGATAATTAACCTATATTCAACAAACTTGATGTATTGGTAAATATTGTGTAGTGATGGATACTTCTTAAGACATTGGTATGATACTTACAGGCAATATGCACAGCAAATATTGATGTAGCAAATATTCCTAATGAAAGGGAAATTGAGATCTGTAGAAGAACTGAGAACTGTCAGAATCTAGGACTGGTTTTGTTGATGTATATCATACCAGTCTGATAACTCTGGCTCATGTCCAATCTTCAATTTATTCTAATGTTTTTCTTTCATCTTCGGTGATTGTTTCTTGTGTTTTTATACAAAACCAGATGCACGTTATTTGTGTTTGTAATGCCAACAACCTTCTAGACTTAGTCAGATGCTGAAAATCTAAAATGAGGAATCTGTATTACAGTACCCAATATGCAGCAAAGGAAGTTGCCCTATGGCAGTCTTCCTGAGAACTTTTATAAGCACTGGACGTTCGGTCCAGGGAAAATGCAAACTTTACTGGACCGAATAAACTTTAAGTGGACCAAAATGAGAACACATAAAACTTTGTATAATTTGGCTAAAAAACATATTTTTCAAGAGTGGTTCAAATATTTAATTTTTTGTTCGAAAAAATGCTAAAATTATCACTGAAAAAATTCACTGGACCGTCGGACCACTGACCTTTTCAAATTAACTGGACCGATGGCCATTTTGGTGGACATGGTCCAAGGTCCAGGGTTAAATTCGAAGACTGCTATGGTATGAGTGAAAAGACCCCTTATTAGATGGAAGCCTATTCCCTCAGCCTTAAACTCATAATGTCACATGTTAAAATAGTCAAGGGTGTGTGGACATGGAAGTTAATCCAGTCTTTTGAGTGAAAAATTCCCTTATAATTGCAAGTTTCAGATTTTAATTAAGGGCTGTTTGAATGCTCTGTAAGCTCCGGGTGTGTGAAATTTTAAAACTGGGACCAAAAAAATCTAGAGTTAGCTGTTCCAAAGAGTAGCTTTTTTAAGCTTAAACAGCAAACATTGGTATGTTATTACACATTTGCTTATGAGTTATGATCATTGACTCTTTGTATTTTATGGTTTTATTGAATATTTCATTATTCTGTAAAGCTACATGTATCACATTTCGTACTAAATCGTACTTGAAATAACTGTTGATAAAACATGATTATGAATCGATGAATAACTTGTTTGAAATGTTTGAAGGGTGTGAATGTTCCAGAAATTGAACATTTATAAACTATAACCTACAGCTGGTGAATATGATCGCATGTATAGCTTGGCATCTTTGCTGGAAACTTCATAAAATTTAAGAAAATTACTACCATTTATTATGTTAATAATAACTCTATTTATCAAATACTGTGCTGTCTCTTGCATTTGTGGCATATATGCACATGTGAAATTACCATTACTTGGTCCATTGGTCAGCTGGGCTTATAACCTGGATATTAACGTTTGAAAGCTGGGTCGCAGCTTATCATATCCTTCTTTAAAAATTTGACAAAAAATGGGTACCGGTAATTGTTCTCCATATGTGGAGCAGTATCAAGGGCTCAGCGCAACACTGTCTTAACTTGTTCTTGTTTCAACATGAGTTATGACACTGTTGCATTGAACCCTCGAGTTGCTAGCTCCTTGTGAAATAGTGCATGTAAGTTAGTACTGGTTGAAATACAGTTCAGGAAAATGGATTCAGTGAACAGTCTTTGTATACAACCGAAATATTGTTAAAAAAGAAAGATGCAATTAATCGGAAAATGCACTGATTAAAATATTTTTGACATTTTTTTGTACATTTTTTGGATATGTTTTATGGGCTTGTGGGTCACAAATGGAAGATATATGATATTTATTTGTAAATGATCTATTTGCATTACTGATTATCCTCGGTATGATATGTATGCATTTTTTATTTTCTTGAGCAGACATTTATAATGTCAATTGTCTAGTTGTAGATAAAATCTGATTACACACAAAAAGTATATTTAGTTTGAAAATCTTAATCTATCTTCATTAAATATATGATAATTTAATTGTTAGATGATCATGTAATGTGGGCTTCACTTAAACTTTGTATCAATATTAGTGTTTAAGATCACACACACGTTATCCAACCTTTTAAAATTGAGATTAAAGTCAAGATTGTTTTAGATGGCAGTCATTCTAATATCGTCAATCGAAAATGCATGCATGAGAAATTTTTTGTTCATATCATTATGAAAGAGACTTTTTTTCACATAAAAATATTTTCAAACCAATATGCTTTTAATTTTAAGCCTTGATTGTCTTTGTCTAATGAGTCTATGACTTGTTTGACAATTATAATCTGGACAACCATAGTCTTTTGAAGTGCATTTTATCTCATAATAAAACAATGATTTGAATCAACTGGATATTCGTCCATATTTTTTGCCGTGGCTACATTTGTAATTAGGAACACAGACTCGTCTTTATCTCTTCAAACAAATATCAGCATGGTTTAAACTTAGAACATTATTGTCTTTGTGTTGTAATGCTCAATTAGTGATATTGTACAATGTATAACTGTATAGGGAATGGAATATAGAATATTACCATCTGATACATAAATTGCCCATCTGGCCTTAGATTAGGAATGTCTGATGGCTTAGGACATTTTTAATAGCCTCAGGCTATTGGGCTACTATTAATGTCACGCGGCTGCTTATAAAACATGAGGCATTAATATTTTGTGAAAATGATTTTTATGCAGTAATGTATGTGTTGGCTTGAGCTGTATTGGTGGCTTTATGGTTGTGGTAGTCTTGTGTTTTTGTGTGTGTTTGGACTTAAGTGTCCTGACCTATCTTAGTAAGGTTATCAAAACAATATTTAAATGTTTTCCATTAAAGTATGGAATTTTATTTTTTATTTCTCTTTCAGGAGCATCCATTTTGGAAATGAGATTTTCTCCAGTCAGAAGTATGAAAATCTCCCATTAGTAGAGTTAGCTCCCCTTAGTGATGAGATCTTTGCCAGCTACTCGGGACCTGATGATGGCCTGGCCTTTGGCTTGGACAACAGAGCTAGAAGTAATTGTTTAATGTATAATTTTATCATGTTGTTTTTCCTTATGTGTATATTTCTTAGCTTGAGGTTTCATGAATACTGTATTTGGAGAGCTATAAGAGTACATAGACTTTTTTGGAATGCAGCCATACCATTGGTCAATTTTGAATGAAAACTCAGTGACAGCCAATCAAATTTTCTGAATTTTAAGACTGCATGCAGGTACCATAGCTCAATTTTACAATCTCAGGCCCTGCCTCCAAATGCAACCTTACAATTATTGGTCAGTAATATAACAGTAAAACAGTTCATTGTACTTTGTACATGATTTTTTACTTTAAAGCTTAATTTGACTTCTATTAAAGCATAAAGTCTACTTGTTTTGTACATTAGTGTACACTATTTGCATGTAGTTACATGAACATGCATTTTCTTCTTTTACATGTATTTTCATAGACCTGGAAAATTAAAGATAAGAGAGAAAAAATGAAATTTCTGTTTACTGATATCTTATGTAAATTCATGTTAGTGTATATACTGGCTGCATACCTCTAAATATCCCTGTCTGTTTGAGATAACATATTTTTGATTTCATATAATGATACTGTCCCTTCTTATCTGTTTTAGTAGTGTTATCTTATTTATATATCTAGCTGCAGATGCTGAATTTTTCCTGGAATCTTATCAATGTATTACATAAAGATTTATAGCAACCTTTTTATAACAGGTATTATCCATTGGTTCATTGATCTAAACTCACATTTAAAGGTAATAATGTCCTGTGAGTGCAGTAGGGTTGTATCTTGTTCTTTGTAAGATGTTGAGAGTTATTACCTTCTTGCATTGAAGATTTGAGATATTTCTCTCATAGAGTATTAAGATTTTGTTAGTATCATTGATGTTATTATTCTATTACAAAAATACATTTGTATTACATCAAATGTGTGGTAAAAACATTATTAGAGATAAGAAAAGTAAGGCCTCCTTTGTAAACATTATATTTGTTCTAATGCCCGGTATAATGGGTGCCAATGATAAGTCAAAGTGAAAAACTGACAATTAAGTTGTTTTTGTACCTGGTTTGTTGGGTACTGACAAAGAGAAGGTAAAATTTGACAATCAAGCTTTTGTGGTGGTATGTTAATTTACATCATTTGGAATAGATTGGATTTGACAGCTGAAGTAAGTTCTTACAATTCTGTAAGTCACTGACCTTGTTTACACTTCATGGTCTGGTATACATGCCTGGTAAAGAGATTTGACTTAAAGGTCAGTGCTTAAGTGTCGGACTCAGAAATGAAAAAAGATCAGTCAAAAATTGGAGTGGCTTTGCAAAACTGTTGTTGACCTTGCGAGACATTGCAACATAGGAACTTGTTAAAATCTTGTCAGCTTGAACAAAGAAATGCATAGACCTGTCTGTGTGAAGACCTGATTATGTTAGAAAAGTATGGCTCATTTTGAAAAAAAAATGTTTAGTACATTTACCTTGTATAATGTATTACTTTTATATTTGTGTTCCAATGTTTTACATAATTATGTTGTTGATGATGATTGTATTAAATTTCAGATGCAGAGGGCGAGATTGCTGGTTCACGACGCTGGAATATAAAGGAACAGAAGGCGTATGGGATCTGTATATCTCTGTATGAGCAACATCCTGTCAACATGAAAATGTCGGGTGAGTGATTAGGTCCTACAAATTGATGGGAAAAACTAATTAATGTTGTTTCAAGTATGAAATAATATTACAGCGTCATTGATTTACATGGAAGAATTGCCTTTTTCATTTATGTTAGTTTTGTTGATTGTTTTCCTTTCTCTTGTTTTTTTTTCTCGGTCATCTCTCTGAATAAGGAGGACGGGTGAATGAATCAATCATATATTAATAATGAATACATGTACCATCAATCTCCAGTGTGATGTCCCGAACCTTCTTGGAATATTAACAAGATGTTTAGAAAATCGTTATCACGGCTGTAGCTCAAAGTAACTACTTATGTGATAAATGCAAATGGATGTATTATATTTTGAAAGATAAGGCATTTATTAGAATCAAGATACCGGTATCTAAAAATTTATTCATTCAGCTAACCTTAGGAAAGACAAAATGTCACCTTTATTGACAGTTGACCTTTATTCATAGGTTATTTTCTTCTAAATAATAAATAATGTTTTTTTTAAAGAATCGCCTTAATTCACTGTGTGGCCTTTATTCAGAGGTGACCACTAACACAGGTTTACAGAAAAATATGCCTGCCCGGCTAGCTCACTGGTTAGAGCGCTAGTCTACTGATCAAGAGGTTGTGAGTTTGAACCCCAGGCGAGGCTCACACACTGTCCGTGACAAATTTGACTGAAGATATTACATCCTATGTTAAATTGTCCTCCACCTCTGAATTATGTGGGATAGCTTGGTAGAAGCGTATGGATAGACTGTGGTTAGTACTGGTTAAGGCAGGAAAGCTGGTTAGAATAACTGACTGCCACAATATGACTGAAATAATGTTGAAAATGGTGTAAAACCCGATGAAACAAACAAACAGAAAAATACAATAATTTTGCAGCACAACAATAATGAACATTTTTAGGGATATGCATGAATCCTCATTAGGAGAGTATAGATCACTTGTTATGAGGTCATAAATGTGTCTTCTGATGCATTAAGTCTTGGTTTTATCCATCTACTGACATTTTACTTGTTCACATGCTTGTATGACTTTGCCTGTTTGACATTTGGTGTGCTTGTACTGCTTTATATCTCCAGGGGAATTATCTAGAAATTCAAAGCAATTTGTCTTCTGTCACGTCAAACATCTTGTATTGATCTAAGTTTGTTGCTGACTTTTCAATAGAAAGATACAATAACTGATGCAGAAATTGCATTGGTTAAGTATTCAATACTGTCTAAGATTATGATTCTATTCTTTGTTTAATTCACTTGATCAATGCTTGAGAAAATCCTTGTTTATTTAATGAGGTATTTTAGGTGTTGTTTTCTGTTGCCGCTGTTGTTTTTTGAGAGATTTAACATGCAAAATGTGTTTTGTTATGAATATAATTATTTTAAAACCTCCACAACATAATGAGGGAGACTTTATTGACAGATTCGGGAGCACAAAAGGCTATACAGAAATTAAGAAAAAGCATGTGCTCAAACAAAGATAAAATAAAATGGTTGGTAATTAATGCTCCACTCTATTAAATTGACTCCACAATGGCAGCAATTTAATACCAGACACTGTACAATGTACATACATATACATTTGTATAAAATAACCAATCTATAGGTTAAAATGGTACTAATGAAATGGATACAGCATTGCTATCTAAATTATTAAGCCCATCTGTAATTCATCAGAGGTAACCAAATAAGCAAATAGTAATACAAGCTTATTGGTTATTGTATTGTAAACTCAAACATCAGTTCATCCTTAAATATATCAATGGACTGATTTATTTTTGTTATAAGATAAAATAAATAGGATGGATGCAGAGTCTGTTGTTTCATGCACTTTGAGAGATTAGCAGAGAATAGTATTAAATTCCATTTATACAATTTTAAAAAATATAAATACACCATTAAATGCACAATCACTAATCATATTTTAATTACCATTGCACAATTTCTGTTTTATTATTTCAATTACATGTACAGTAAAACCTGTAAACAAACCACCCTTAGGAAAGAAAAAATGTGGTTTAATTGACAGGTAGCCTTTATTTGGAGGTCATTTTGTTCTTAATAATCAATGATGATTTTTAAAAAAAAGCCTTTATTTACCGGATGGCCTTTATTTGAAGGTGGCTACTAACAGATTTTACTGCAATTATTCAATTTTTACTAGAATATTCAGTTACTACAGTAGTAAGTTACATTAGAAAATACCTCTGTGGCTAAGTAGTTATGGTCTACAGTCTTTGAATTAATTTTTTGTGACAGGTTGTCCGACAATATAAACTTTATGAAGAAAACTCTCTAAAACTAGGTAGTCCCTGAAAAGTTAAAGAAAGAAAAATCCTTTTGAGCAGGGGGACAACCTACTAATTCAAAGACTGGGTCTTTGACTAGAAGGAATCTCTAGCCCCTCTGCTGTGAGTTCAAATACCACCTGGGATCAGAAAATTCTCATGCAAGGAATGAGGAAGCTATTCTACTAGCTTATGGAAGGTTGTTTGTTGAACCTAAGTGTATATTAAACCCCAGTAAAAATAAAGTTACAGTTAAAGCAAATTTCTTGGTTCTCTGGTGAATGTTGGATTACTGTGTTTACCTTTTTTACAGTTGTCTTAATCAAGTAAGAACTTCTTTGACATGGAACTTAAGGCTTGTCTTAGATAGTTACACAAGTGCAATGTATGATTAGATGAAAATTACATTGGGAAGGAGTCAATAAAATAATTGATGTAGTCCTTTTACTGTTATTACTATCCTTTATATTCTTTGGAAGATTAATATATAAATGATGTCAGATTCCTCTTGCGTAAGAATTCTCTTAGATCATCTTTCAATTCATTTATCACAGAATTGTTTACATTCAGTTCCTGGGAGTGTATGAGCCTGATGATTAAGTTATGGTTTATATGCAGTTCAATCAGTGAATTGATTCGAGTTTTTTTTATGAGGGATTAGTACGTCTGGATGCCATATTGTATCATATCATATAGATATTTGGAAGAAAAGATCCATTTTTAGAATGAAAGTCGAGCTATTGTGATCATAACGCAGAAACTATAAGAGGTAGCAACATGAAACTTCATAGGTGAATAGATCTCACTGAGATGGTGAACAGATGAGCCTTGGCACCTCCTGCGGCGCTCCTGTTTTCACTGGAGTTTGACATTGCACCGCAGACAGGGTCATTTTGCGAATTAACCTGTTTTAACAGTGAAGGAAGACGCCCAGACATACACCTTTGTAGAACCACTGACATTCCATAAGCTAGCTTAATATCTTCCTAACAAAGAAATTTGTTTGGTTCCAGATGGCATTTGAATTCTCAGTGATATTAAAGGGGCTGATAATTATTAGTCAGAGACCATACAAACCACTCAACCACTGATGTCCCCTAAAATAGACTCTCAAGCAGGATTCCATCGTTATAAGATTTTAATGTTAACCAGTTTTATTCACAGTTGCTGCATTTTATCCCATTTTATAAATATTTATTGTTGTAAGCAATTTATCAATGATGATAATTGGTTTAATTGCTTTGTCTGTGTGATCCATGCACTGGTAATAACAAATATTTAACAACGGTCCAAATATGTTTCAGTGTTCATCAGACATTAATGTTCTTGACTTAGGCTTGCCTTTTTATTATGATTAAGTGATGCTAATGTTTTAGATAATTGCACTGCCAATAAAATGTTAGATTGCAGATAAAATTTCCAGGGAAAATTAATTGCTCGTTTATTGCCCTCTTTCATCTTTCTGCTTGACCTCATTTGTTTTACACTTGTTGCTTACTTTAATAATAAATTAATTATAGGTTGTTTAGTTTTATTTAAGTTTTTACACAGGAAATGTCTGCAGTGAATACCAGTACAGTTGGATTGATTAACTGGTTTGTGTTTTGTTCTGAAAGGTTACAAAAAACATATGTCTTACATTGTGATCTGTCAGTTTGTCAAGGAGATAATTACATTCAAAGTCCCCCTTTCATCAAATATCTTACACCACTTCTTAAGTAAGAAGTGTCTTATCTCGCCTTTACAGCATTGAAATGTATTTCATCAATATTTTCTTAGCTATGAATTCTTAAGTTTAAGAAGGATTGTGTCTTAACTTATAATAATGATAATAAGATTGTTATAATGTAATATAACATCTCATGACATGAGCCTTCTTAAAGATAGGAATCGTTGATGAAACTGTTTAAGATTTCGGTTTAAGATTTCGTAACTTCATAAATCTTACATAGGAAAATATTAATGAAACAGGGCTAAAGTCATTGAACTCTAACTTGGCTTGGACTCAAGATTGGTTCACTTCTAGTGTAAAGATATGTATGCCTGGTGTATTCTCCACTGCTAAATGACCCTGGCTGTATGACTGTGTGACTTTAAATCACAGAGAAATCAGCATTAGAATCAAAGAACTGCAAGAGGAAGTGTTAGCCTACTGTTAGCCTATTATCAGTGAAATCACCTTACAGAGTTCATTACTTGATGAACTCACATTTCATCATTAATTTACTGTACAATGAAATCTATATCTGTGTATAATATATAGATAATGGACTGTTGGATGTTAGCAATTGAACTAATGGGGAAAGTAAATTCATTGTTATACTCAAAGGATATGTTTAATGATATTGTAGTGTATTATGTATAGATATATATGTCTGTGGGTATTATTTTACTGTCAAACCTGATTTGATGACTCACTTCATATATAGGTAACCATGGGAACCATGTCCATTTTTATTTCACACATTATTTTGTGTGATGTTTATTGAGCAAATAAATATCTGAAAAAAAGGCCCACATTGTTAAATAAAGACATTAAATTCTGTTGCAATATTAAGTAGACTGTCATTGGTTCAAAATTGTTTCGTCATTTTGAGTCAACATTATTTGAAGTAAATGAATTCCAGTTAGTATGATTCTAATATAATTATAGTGAAATACAATCATTAAGTGAATTCATATGAGAACCAAATAACTACTCAATTATATATTTATCTCAGTTTTTCTGTGAATTATGAAATAAAGAATGATGATTGGTGTGGGTCTGGTGGAATATATACTTTACTGCATCTGGTACTTTACTCATCCAAGTTCATTATTACTGATCAACTGCTTTGCAGGGATTCCTCTATATTTTGGGGAATGCAGCCAGGGCCTTTAGAAAGTGGAATTTTCACAGCACTTTTTTACGAAGGGGGATCGTTTCTTCATTTATGGGGAAAACATACTACCGGTAGTCAGAGGGGGGAAATCTATAGGCCCCGAGTTGTTTTAATTCACGATGATCACAGTTCACAGGTTGTACTGTGACGATATTCTATTCTGTGCTGTGTATTATCACAGGTATCGGAATACGTAGTTAAGATAATTTCTTAATTATAAGTTAATGTCAGGGTATGTAGAGAAAATAGCATTAATTAGTTACTTGTAATTGGAATTGTCTGGAAGGGGAATATATGCTGACGCTACTTGAATGCAATTATATTCTTAGAACATTATTATGTACAGTTAAACCTGTCTTTGAAGACCTCCTTTAGAATAAACCATAAGCTAGTCTTTATATGAGGTTGTTTTCATTATAATACATACATTAGTTACAGAGGTACCTAAAAGGAAGATTCTCATATTTCAGTCTAGGTTCAAGACTTATTTTAATGAAACAGGAATATATTAGAAAGTGTCTGGGGGAATCAGTGGTTCAGTGCTTACGTGCTGGACTACTAAACAAAAGATAGTGGGTTTGAATCTAGGGTACACTTCAGTATTTCAGGGATGCTTTTTCAGTGTCACCATTCCAACTACTGAGCCAAGTACTGTGTTAAGAAAGTCACAGGAAATAAGTGAGGTATCAGCATACAATAAAGAACCTGGTAAAACTATTAAAAAGAGTAGGGGGTATACGGCCCGGTTCTCCTGTATCTTGTATCCACCTTCTAGGGCCACCTTGAAATGACCATATCTGTCATGTGGGCTGTTAGACAACAGATAAAAAATTTAATAACCTTTCATTGACATTGGTACTACTTTATTTTCAGGTGATCCAGTGGCCGATGCATTTGCTATTTCAGCAAGGGGAAATAACTGTGTCATGTTAATTGCTGATGGAGTTAACTGGGGAGAGAAATCACGTTTGGCTGCCAGATGTGCTTTGTATGGGAGCATGGAATACATTAATCGTCGAATCTTCTCATTGCAGCGTCCACCAACATCTACACATGTAATATACTGATAATATTTTGTTGTACTAAATTTAATACTTCACGTGTGACATAACGAACTTGGTCAGACTCAAGACTGTTGAAGCTGTTTAATTGCAGTTTAAATCCCCACCCCGACTGAAATGATACATGTACGTTGATGGGGCATATAGTGATTGCCATGTCTGTCTGTATGAGGTAAAGTAAAGCTGCAACCAGGGGTGTAAGCATTTATTGAACACAGAGTTTTGTTCCATGTGGAATTGCACAGAAAATAAACAAACTCTCATGAAGTGGGAAAAAGGTTGTGGTCTTTTCTAACCTGACCAACCTTTTTTTTGTCTTATACTTAAAAGTTATTTCTTGTTAATATTCTCATTTCTATGATAAAAAAGGCAATATTTTAAACAAAAAGTTCTGCTTCCCATTTACCAATCCTATATTTTTGGGAATGTTTGCATAGACCAAGTTATTATTTTCTTTTTGCCTAATACATTGCGCAATAATAATTTATTATAAAATGTGTTACTTTTTGCATGCTATAATGTGAACATGCCTAGACTCAAGAACTCCGGAATTGTTTCATGCAGATTTTTCCCTTTGGATTTGCATTGAACAATTCTCAGGAAGCAGAGTTTACGAATATGCAGATTTTTGCATCCTTTTTTCCCTATTTTACATATTTCTGATACTAGATTTCCTTGTATTTGCATGTTTCATGTCTGAGACTCCGAGGATTGAATTCCCTAAATTCCCCTAGTGACTTGTACCAGACCTGCAAACCGAGAATGTTATAAACTAAAGAATGATATTCAGTCTTCTTCATCATTGAAATAATCATAATTAGATTGTCAAGGATGACATGAATTATTCGATTTTTCTAGCCTTGGACAGAGTGTTAACTCCATTAAAACAATGATGTCAAAATGTCTTAAGTATATGAGCAACAAGCCTTACTATATCTTTGTATTAATTAACACAATGTTATGGAAACCAACAAAATTAAGAAGAGACTGTCAACTAACACAATGTCTTGGTGAAATGAAAGCTTAGGAGTAGTTGAATGTAGCTAATATATCATTATAATTATGTCTTCTGGTTCATTCATCTTTATTTTTCTCCTATTTAAGAAAGTCTCCACATATCCCCACATGCTATGTTTGTTAATTTGATTACTGGTATTGGTCAATAAATGAGTTTGGACGGGAAACCAGTCTGTGTGTTGCCTATTCTTAGGTAGAAATATTGAATTTGTTTGTTTTGAGTCTGTAAATAACCTCAAAGGGACTGGAATAATTGTCTTAGTAACAATTTGTCTTGAATAAACTAATTAAAGAAAGACTATTTTTGTAATTGTAGACATTTTGTCTCTATTGAGCTGTTTAAATTGCCTGTTTGTATTTACTGTGGAAATGAATGTGTTAGGGATCATTTTATAGGCATATCATGGCTGAGATGGCATTCTTAAACTAAACAATCAGACCTAGCCTTCTGTGTGACTGGAAAAAAAATCATGTCATGGCAATTGTTCTTTTAGTCTTTTAGTAAGATGTTAGAATTAAATCCCTGATTTTGATTGGATCTTCATCAAACTTTTTCAGAATGTTTCTCTTTAATAATGATATCTTGGATAAGTTCGAGTATTTGTAATCTGGGATAAAAATTTAGCATGGTCATCATGTCAGATCATAGGAAAACTTTGTTAACACATTACAAGTCACCTTGTCAGAATGTTTGTCTTATTAATAACTGATATATCGGATAAGTTTGAACATGGGGGGTCAACAGGTTAAATCACAGGAAAACCTTACTGACACTGTGGAGAAAACATTTTTTATCAAGTCTTGATGAAAGTTGCTCAGAATGTCTTTCTTGATGATTTCAAGGTTAATGTTAGACTCTCAAGTTGCAATGATATGAAAGAAGTAGCAATCTTTACTTTACTTTCACTGCAGGTGAGCGAGTTAAGGGTCATCATGACCCTCTTGTTTCTACTTCTGAATAAGGAACATGTATGTGACACTTGTAATTTGTGCTTTGTCAGCATAATAAAATTAATATATCACCCCTCCTCGGTAAGTGTTGGATAAAAAAACTGCCATAATTTATTAGACTGTACATATATATGTACATTTTCTCTGACACTTTGTATCTTATTTTATACTGTTGAAGTGGCTGAGTTTGGAAAGCATCATTAATTTTATCTACTGAAATATAACAAATGATTCGGTTATAAGTTGTTATGACATACCGGTCAATTTGAGAATAATGATACTTTTTTTTAGTGCTTTAGATAGAATTAGATTAGGTGTAAAAGAAAAAGTTCCTGCCAGTTTTCCGCTAACCCTTTTTTTCTGCTGACCCTAGACTTTCAGTTATAGTTAATTTTTTCTTACTAATACTTTAAATAGTACTCTATAACTGAGCTGTACAGATCATATTTAAAAGGTTCTGGCAATCCATCGACCCTTTTTTTTTCAGGGATGTTTGTTGAAACCAGTCATGTTTTTAGCTCACATGTCACAAAGTGACAAAGTGAGCTATAAGGATCACTCTCCGTCCGGCGTCGTGCGGTGTGCGTCGTGCGGTGTGCGTCGTGCGTCGTCAAACTTTTTGTTGTGACCACACTAGGGGCCACATTTTTGGCTCAATTTTAGCAAAACTGGGTCAGAACGTTAATATCAACAAAATCTCAGACGAGTTCGATATTGGGCCATTTGGGGTAAAAAACTAGGTCACCAGGGCCAAATAAGGGAAAACCTTGTGAACACTTTAGAAATCACTGTTTTGAATTTATCTTCATGAAACTTTGTCAGAATGTTTATTTTAATAATATGTAGGTCAAGTTTGAAAATGGGTAATTTCTGTAGTAAAATTAGGTCACTAGGGCAAATTGCTGGAAAACCTTGTGAACACTCTAGAAGTCACTGTTTTGATTGGATGATCATGAAACCTTGTCAGAATGTTTGTCTTCATAATATCTTGGACGAGTTAGAACATGGGTCATCTTGGGTCAAAAACTAGGTCGCTAGGTCAAATCTTATGAAAAACCATGTTAACACTGTAGATTTCACAGTTATTATTGGATCTTCACCAAACTTTGTCAAATCGTTTGTTTTAATGATATAACGGTCAAGTATAAATATGGGTCATCTGGGGTCAATAACTAGGTCACCAGGTCAAATCTTAGGAAAACTTTGTTAACACTGTAGATGTTAATTGGATCTTCACCAAACCTTGTCAAAATGTTTGCCTCAATGATATGTGGGTCAAGGATGAACATGGGTCAGCCGGGTTCAAAAACTGGGTCACAAGGTCAAATCTTAGGTAAAAATCTTGTAAAAGCTCTAAATGTCATGGTTTTGATTGGATCTTGGCCAAACCTTGTCAGATTGTTTGTCTTAATGATATTAAGGACAAGTTAAAATATGGGTCACCTAGGGTCAAAAACCAGGTCACAAGGTCAAATCTTAGGAAAACCTTATTAACACTGTAGATGTCAAATTTTGATCGTATCTTCATCAAACCTAGTCAGACTGTTTGTCTTAATGATATGTAAGACAAATTCGAACATAGGTCGTCTGGGGTCAAAAACTAGGTCACCTGTTCAAAACAATGTTTTAATGAGTGAACAGTGATTGTCATGTGAGCGATATAGGGCCATCTTGGCCCTCTTGTTTATTTTGGGGGGGGGGTCCTTTATTAGCTGACAAATTGTTCGAAATCAGTGACTGAAAAGGTATAGTCTCATATCAGTGATATTCAGATCGCCTTCCAATCAGAACTTATTCTTAATATTGAGGTACATGTATGTATATCAATCCTACAACAAGTGTTAATCTTTTTTTCAGGAAATCTTTGCCATTTTGAGAAAATCATTTGATAAAGCACATGCTGAAATCATGGACAGAGAAGGTGGACTTACCACATTATGTGCCTGTATGGTATGTCCGGTGAGAAAGTCTGGACAGTATGCTGTATGTTGTCTTAATGTTGGAGATAGCTATGGTTACATTTTTAGTCATAATCAAGGTAATGATAACAGTGTTCAGTAAAAACAATAGCCTGAACTATAAGTGGACTTTTAAAATATACAATTTACCACTAGGTCAAATACTCTGTTGAGAAAGTTCACTGACTTGATCAGAGATTACTTGTACCTAGCACAAGACTTTAGCCTTAAGTCTTGTTTAGCCTTAAGTCTTGTTTAGCCTTAAGTTAAGGCTATGATTGGTATTAGTATTAAAAAGTTAACTAATTATTGAACTTGTTTGAAACCAGCCACTCACTAACTATTTGTGAGTAACTATTTGGAATACATGTACATGTATTTAGATGAGTATGATTAATATTGTTGATAATCATCAGCTACATTGGGTATCATGTCTTTTATTAACCCTTATCACTGCATCATAATCTTTTGTAAGGATTTATTTACTGTGTGGATAGGGTGATAATTTCCCATTGGTGGGCTGTAGTTAAGTGTTGAAGTACTGGTTGACTGATTACATCAGGACATTCAGAGACAAGTTGAATAAATTTTAAGTTCCATCACTTTTCTTAGAGATATACTTTAGCATACTGAACAAATGAAGATATATTTGTTAACTCTAGAAATCTAGGAACGTTAGTCTGAAGAATTCCTTGACATACATTTTTTCTGAACATGGGTAAATAATGGATATACTTCAAGTTTAACTATCTGTAGTTGACAGACATTTACTCAATGGCAAAATTCTAATACTTGTTC
Source organism: Lutraria lutraria (assembly GCA_964023205.1). Taxonomy (NCBI): domain Eukaryota; kingdom Metazoa; phylum Mollusca; class Bivalvia; order Venerida; family Mactridae; genus Lutraria; species Lutraria lutraria. The sequence goes on from OZ026843.1 coordinate 6,553,565, forward strand.
TCAATCTCTAATTAAGTGCTACTTCTGGTTTGTAACAGTTATCAAGAATGATTAATAGATATTTCATATTTGAAATAAAGAAATTAAGAGATATGAATTAAAATCTTGATATAAACAATATGTTACAGGAATTCGTGAAGTCACTCAGGGATCACATGACGTCTCATTAGTCAGGGATATACGTGATGCAGGTGGAGCGATAGGACCAGTTGACGGTCGTAATCCTGAATTACATAATCTCACCTATGGACTAAGCTTCTCAAATCCAGGCGATATTGTATTCTTAACAACAGACGGTATATCGGATAATTATGATCCAGTTGTGACAAAAATCGCTGTTGCTAGACACGTAGATGAAGTCAAGAAATCGGAAACTGATGAACAGAGAGACTTCGCTGAGGATTGTGTGGAAGCTGCTAGTACTGAACTATCTAGTGTGGAAGGTAAACCTGAAATGGAACCAAAGGAAAGGCATATCTATGCCATGAAAGAAATGGAGAGAATTGTTCATGAACACGAACTTGTGACTGAGGAGCAGTGTTCTGCCCAGGAATTATGTAGTGCTATGGTTCAACATGTGCTTATGTTAACTGATCAAAAGCGTAAAGTTCTAGAAAATCCCGAACTCTACAAACGTAAAAGGTTGTCGAAAAAAGATAAACAAAGACGTGATTCGGAAATTGTATCAAAAATGTCTGATGCTCCAGGAAAATTGGATCATGCATCTATTGTGGCTTATGAAGTTGGGCAGTGGAAAGTGGACGAAGAGAAAATGGACTCTATACCTCTAGAAGGTCCTGTTTCATCAGAATCAGACACTAGCTCCCATCATAGTTCACATATTGATAATTCATTCACTAGAAGTCCTACTTCTCCATCCAGTCATAGTAGTAGTTCAGGGTCCAAAAAAATTCGACCCAAAAAATTATTTAACAAATTACGCACAAATTTAAATATTGGTTCCACACCCACTTCACCCACCTCTGAAAGTAGTCCTAGTGTAGCATCCCCTAAGAGATTTTCATTCAAACGATCAAGAACCAAGTCTGAATCTGGTGGGGCGCTTAGTCCCTCCAGCCCTGTTGGTCCTGATTTCCGTTCCCCTCCATTTTGTGATTATAGATACGCAAGATCTCCTGTCAGTCCAACTCCTATTAGTTCAGGGGCCTCGGCTAGCGGGCATCCCCTTGCAGCCCCACATCCATACAGGAAATCCATTGGTTTGAATCTGCAGTATAAAAATAGCTTCATGACAATTTAGAAGTTTCAAATTTTCCTAGAATTGAACTTGATTTTTCGAGATATGCAACCAATTTATTCTTTGTAAGTAATGATTCCTCGGTTTATCTCATTTACTCCACACTTTATTGAAAAATAAATCTTCCCTGTTTTAATATTTCTTCAAAACCATTAAAATTTTGTATGGTGATTATTGAAAAACAAAGTTTATTTTCAGCAGTTGTTGAATTAAGTTTGATTATACAAAACCATCTGTGATCTACATAGTTTGTTTTTATTATTAAAGTTTTTGTTAAATATGAATTCCTGAAGTTGTAAGAGTAATATGTTGGAAAATTATGGTTTTTTTTTTCATTTGTAAACAAAACCATTCATGGTTTGTTCATGTAATGTAAACTTAGTGTTGTGTTTTGTGATGGTTGATATTAGTTCATATTCCTAGTCATTAGGCCAACCATAAAAAATGCTTGCTTTGCATACCTTGATCAATCAAAACAGGCTGTGACTGATACACCTTGATGAAAATAGATAATGCAATCTTCTGTAAACCTGTGATAGCAACTACCTCTGAATAAAGGCCACCCTGTGAATGTTGGTCATTCTTTTAAAAAGTGTCATTGCTTATTTAAAACAAAATGACCTCTGAATAAGGGTTGCATTGTTTATAAAGGCCACATTTTGTCTTTTGCAAGGGTGGCCTTTGTTCAAAGGTTTCACTTTATATGTATTGTAAAAATATTTTCAAAAATATATATTTTTTTATAATTTTTGATGATATTGCTTCAAATTCTTCATTTAAAAATTAAGTATGGCTCCACTTTCAATACATTGATGTTTTGTTTATCAAACAATTGCGTGTAGAGCGTTTTGGGTGCCACAAGCTAGCAATTTTTAAGGTTGGCTGTAGTATTTTGTTTATATCCACACCATTTATTATTTAGCCTATATCAGATACTGATTGTAGGTGTTTCATTTGATTAGAAAACTTAGTTAAATTTATCCACAAGCATTTTTTCTTTATCTGTACAATGATAAAAGTATATATTTTGTATATTTTTTTAGGTCGTTTATAGTAGAGAAATTTATTCCAAGTAAATTTGTATGGGACGAAAAACAAGTTTGTTTGATTTTTTCGAAATTACGATTCGTTGACATCCCTTAAGTTTATTTATGTAATTTGTGGAACAAGATCATTTTTTACCATAATCTACATACATTATATATCTCATACAACTCAGGTTGGAGACATAATTTAATAAACTTTTATAAATCATATTTTAAACTGTCTTAACATACAGTGCTAGAATATTGTATATTCTAGCATGATGCACCATACAGTGCCAGAATATTGTATATTCTAGCATGATTCACCATACAGTGCCAGAATATTGTATATTCTAGCAAGATGCACCATACAGTGCCAGAATATTGTATATTCTAGCATGATGCACTTCATTGCCAATTTGATGTAAACATAAAGGAAATCAGTCTATACATTATTCTATGATAAAACACAGTTGGCTGTTCCATTTTACTCATCTGATTGTAATGTAACAACTATAATACCCAATTACATCATAGAATTCTTGTTTTTATACCGAGGAGGAAAATTCAAATGCCGAATGAAAATGTAGATCTTGTTGTATTTTGGGTAAAAAAATTTGTGAATGCAAATTATTCTTTTTGTGTTCAGAATCTAAATAATAAATAAGTCCCCATATTTTATCAGTCAATAAAGTATAGGCAGTTTTTTCAACAAGATTAACTGCTCACTTGTGCAGCTCACTCCTGATTTAAATCTTTCACAGCCAAACTCCTGCATATTTAACAGTCACAAAGAATGGCTGCATATTCATTATTTCTTTACTGTAAAATGCTTGATTCAGGTCACTACCGTTCTATTTCTTCTTTAGAGAGAATTTCAGTTCTCTTTTACTGAAGAAGTTACAAATATGTTGTGTTTAAGGGCGATGATGCATTTATTTCTGGGCTCTTCATGAAGATATTACAATACAATACGTTCCATTCATGATTTATGAAATGTCATCATCTTAATATTCTATTTATAAATAAACATTCTGTATTAAATTTTGTTGTATGAACATTGGATTTTATGCTTTGTTATCATGCTCTTGATTTGTAATTTATGGGTTGTATCGTGTTCAGGTAGTGAAATATAATGCTAGCTTTTTGCTTAGTAAATTATCATTTACGCTAATGTTGCAATGATATTTCTTAAGATTCGTCATGAACCACTGTGCTAGATTTTAATGAAGGCAATTAATGCTTGCTTTAATTTCTTACTTAGAGTATGATTCTTTGATAATCCTGTCATTATGTTGTGTATGTAGGAATGAATGATATTTCTGTGGGGCTCAGTTCTACAACAGGGTAAGGGGACAAATCCCTAAATTTTATGGAGAATTGGGCACAGTATTTAGAGCTTCTATCTGTATATTGGTTGGAAACTATTTTTATACTGCCATGACCAATTCAAACACAAATATACTGTACTCTCGAGAGCTAATGTATGTACCAGTAATTATACTTATGAAATTTTGATGAAATTGTAATGCACTATTTTTGTGATTGGATACAATAGATTGTCATGTTCATGATGAAATTAAGTATTATGGACTTGTAGCTTCTGTCTATGATTCTAGTCGATTCAAAAGTATTTATGTTGTTTTGACCTTTCACCTCTGACAAGGGTCAGCTAGGGACCAGTTTGAGGACTCAGCGCAACACTATCATAACTTGTTCTTATTTCGATATGAGTTACAACACTCTTGTGTTGAACCCTCGAGTTGTTCCTGGGAAACCATAAAATACTAGATGTTGTTTTGATTAAATGTATAATTGTTAAATGACACAAAATTATGGAATCTTTTGAATTCCTGAATTTACATTGTTGTGGATGTAATATGTCCACTGCAGACTTCAAACCAATTAATGTGATTCACTTTTCATGTACTGTCACATCCATAATGTATTGTAAGTGGTCTATTTAAATTGCACTCTTTGACGTAGGAATTCAAATTCTAATCTATGATTTTGTATTTAGAGTCTGGAACTACTAGTATTATACTAAGATATTACATATGAAATGATTGTGATATCTTCACTGCCATGTAATTCCATTTCCATACTCTAGGAAGCATCATTCTAGTAGTTTAATATCATAATCAGTGACATGATATCGATACAAACCGATGAATCCATTCAATGTTATTTCCTTATCTGTCATACTGACATCAAATCCTTAATAATCATGCAACTGGTCGTATTGGAATTTCTTTAGAGATATGATAATTATTGACTGTGAAATTGTGGATAAATTTCAGTCAGTTATTTACATATATGTTGGTTTAGAATGATTGTGCAATAGATAAAAAATAGCAGCATCTCTATGGTGATCAAGGAGTAAATTACAAGAATACAATGGTATTAGGTAATCTAAGATCAGCTGCAATATACTGATCAAGTCTAGTGAATAAACTAAATCATTTCATTTCAGAAAATGTAATTAAAGTTCCCTTTGAGGTTCTTTTTATGTTGTGTTTAGAAATATATATGTATTGATCTGTGGGCTTGTGAAGTTCATGTTGAAATCCAATCTTGATTCTATCTTGTCATTGTTGTTTATAGATTTTTCGTGGCAGATATAAAAGGTTGCTTGCTTCAAGCTTTGAGCTTTTTTCACATTTTTAACTTTTATTGTTTTTCATACATCACAAAAGTTTAGGGGTACAGTCTAATCTGTGTTAGCAGCCATCTCCGAAAAAAGGCTACCCTATGAATAAAGGGCATTCTTGCAAAAAATGTCATTAATGATAACAAAGTGACCTCCATATAAAGGCCACCTGCCAATAAAGGTCACATTATGTCTTTCCCAATGGTGACCTTTGTTCTCATGTTTGACTGTAATTTCCCTGGTCGTAGTTGGGCTTGAATCTTCTTTTCAACCTGTATCTACAGTAATACCTGGCTAATAAAAACAAGTGATGGAAAGAAAATATGGTCAAAATCTCATTATCAAGTAGACCCATAGAAAAGAAGGCAGATAACCAGTCTGATAGTATGTACAGTGCAACCTCTCCAAAGCAACACCTTGTGGGAGTAGCAAAATTATGTGTTGTTGTTGAGAGGTTGTTGCTCTAGAGAGGTTAAATTGATATTTAAATTATGTGGTGGGAAAAATCATGCTGTTGCTGAAGGGGGGTTGTTGCTCAAGAGAGGGCTGCTCATATTGACGTGGACACCATGTGGGGCTTTGCTATATTTGTACCTGTCTGTTTAAATATGCACAAATGATATGTTATTTCATGATTGGTTTGTTTTGTGTAAGATAATATTATGCAAATGATTTTAAAACTAGTAAAATCAATAAAAAATTTAGTGATATGGAATATTATGTTTTACTTTATCTTTAAGTTCATATTTCCGAGCAAGTTATATTCTGACATTAAGGGCATTATTGGTGCTTTTATTTCCATAATTTCATATTTTGTTAGTTAAGTTGTGTCAAATATTAGTACTTTTATACCAGAGTTCTGTTTCTGGTCATGACATTTTCAATTTTTGTTTGCATTTATTATTAAATTTTATTAAATGTGTGAAGTGTGACCAAAATTCAATCTTGGGACTATATCAGAATACTGCTTTTTCATTGGTCAGTTTTGAGACATACCCTCTGAACTAACCAATCAGAGAGTGCTATTCTAGCTAAATGTTTTTCACCTCAGATTTAGACAATACTGTTCTTAATGTTTTTTGTGACAGTTACTATTCAGAATTTATGATCTATAGTGATATTTATTGAGTGCATTTTTGTCTTGAATTATTTGCCTTTTTGCTCAGGTGTTTTGTGTAACTATGCTCATTTAGATACTATAAAACACATTACATACACATTTTTAATATAATTTCTTTATCCAAACTGTTTGATCTTTTATCATGATATTTCATTTCTATCACATTTTCTTCACTTTTAATATAGTTTGTTAAGTAATAAATACCATGTGTAGTAAAACACGGCTATATTGAACTTGGACATGGTGAACTATCAGATGTAGTGGAATATTTCCGCTCCCAACCAAGATCTTCTTTATTTTATTACAGGAATACACTTTAACCAGAATTATGATAACCACTGTAACAGTCAAACCCCTGTGTCATACACCTGTGTTTTAGAGGTCTTAAACCAAGAATAAAAATATGAATGTTTGCCTTAATGCGACTGACCTGGAAAAATTACACCACCCAAAATATGTTTTGTAACTTTAAGGTCTAGAATATTTTTATTTCTGTACAAGGACTACAAATCGGCATTTTCGATCTGCTTCTTTTTTCGGTATATGCATTTTAAACTGTATGCTTGTTGACTCAGACTTAATAAAAATGTAAAAACTATTCAAAAAAGATAAATTTCCCTACCTGTCTACCCAAATTTTTTAACATCAATAGTGTTTAGGAAAAATAGAAATGTTTAATTTAGGCCTTTGATCATATAATTACTACTACTATCACTATACATTTAATGTTAAGCATATTTGTGTGTATTCAAATAAGCATATAGTTGTTAATGGTGCATTTAAGTTTTAACCAGTTTCTGTACTTAAGATTTTGTCACACAAAACCAGTCTGCTTTGTGTGTACACATTTTCTTTATTGAGTATCTTTATTTTGTTACATACAAAACTATCTTATAATCAATATTCTATGTTACATAATGTTCTTGATACTGGGTTTTTTGTTCAATTAAAGAAATAGCTTTGTTTATGGAAAGTTATATCTATAATTTTTATTAATATATTTATCTAATAATTGCTGTTTAATTATTGATATTTTTGATCTG